>JTLS01000349.1:0-20974 GCA_000826855.1 Basidioascus undulatus | reverse complement strand
CTACGTAACGTTTCCCAACCAGCTTCAAAGACCATTCCAAATGCCGTTCCTCAAACCGGAACGAGCCATCCTCCCCTCCCCCTCCCCCCACGCAGGATTAACTCCCTAAGTGACGCCGACGCCGTAGTGAAGCTCAAGCGCCCCTGGACGAAGGGCCACTTCCGGAAAGGCAAAGCGCTCGCCGCGCTCGGGCGCACGCAGGACGCGCGGGACGCGATCGCGCTCGGGCTCGAGTTTGACCCGGCCAATGCTGTGCGTCTTCTTCGGCTGTGCTCTGTTTGAGTGGCGGATGCTGACTATTAAGGAGTGTAGGAGCTGCTGAAGGAGCTGGAGGACCTGGATGAGGCGCTGAGGAAGGAGAAGGAGGAGTAGGGTGGAGGTGGGAGGGGGTGGGAGGATGGCTCGTTCCGGTTTGAGGCTGGGATTGGGATGAGATTGGGACGCTCATGGGGAGTGGGGATTGTTGGGCAGTGAAGCATTTCCGCGATGATCGTTCGTGTTCGCACTAGCACTCGTACTCGATTGAATAGATATACCCGTCTAATTGAACTGACCTCGCGCTGAGCTGGCCTATGCTGGCCGGATTGGCATATTGCTGATTGTAAAGAATGGAAATTCCTGTCTTAAACGCCAGCCGCTGATTCCGGAGAGATGGGTCTCGCATTGCAGGCTTCGCATGTCCTCCGCACGCCGTCAGTCGTGGATCCAGATAGCTATCTCCGCAATTCAGCTGAATTCGCAGAAGCCATATTGCTCACTTTTTCCCGCTTTAAAGCTCTGTTGCACCGTCGAACTCTTGTCTCTATTTACCCACCGCCAAGTTTCCTCACCGTGGCAGGCTGCAATTTGACCTCGATGAGTGTTCAACCCACGGCCAGACGTCTGAGAGTGGGATGATACAAATGTATGGGAATCATGGCAGGAGTGTATGGGAATGATGATACAAGTGTATGGGAATGATGGCAGGGAATACGGCGAGATCATGTGAGAATTAGTGTACTCTGCCCCGCAAGAGGGTCCGGGAAACGAGCGCATCGTGCAGACCGCCGATGCGCCGAGTTTCGACTGGTCAGTTGAGCATGCATTGGCCGTTCGACAGGAAGGAGTAACCCGAGCCAGGTGGAATGGTTCAGGATAAGGAAGTATGGCTATAAGGTGAGTAATCTGTAACAGAGCGCAGGTAGGGCACGACGTCGAGGCAAGAGTACTGTAGTCGCGACTTCAGCATGTCAGTGTACGTGATCGATGCGGCTACATTGCCATGACTCGCTGCGGGGGCTCGCTACAGTCTGCGGATCTTGGCTGGACGATGCAAAAGTAGTACCGTTGATATCCAGCAGGGCAGTATAGAAATTACGTTGTGCTCCTTTAGCCAGAACGCAACTCTTGCAGGTGGTCGCAGAGGGCAGAGGTCCATCAAGATTGCCCACAAGACACGACGCACAGATCACCGCTGATGCTCCAGTGTGCATAAGCTTCAGAACAAATTACGCCATTTTAATTTTACTAGCTTTCCGTAGCAATGTTGCTGGACCTTCTATAATCCACTGGAGGCATAATAGGTGTGCAACGCTACTGTGCATTACGAGGTACAGCTTGAGTAAGTCAAATCTAGTTCTTTGAGTGGTCTTTGGTCTCGTAGTCAATGAGATCAAGCCGGATTGCATAACCCTGTTAGTCTGACGCTGCCTTGAGCATCCCCTTCCCCCGCGCAAGACGACCGAAGCCAGGCTTTCATACAACCGAGTACTTGCGCTTCGACCGTACAGGCTCGACTACCTCAGTTCATGGCACATGCTCAATGAAATCTGGCTTCCATCAACAGCTCTTGCGCAAACAGGACCGCTATGCCTCTATGAGCGAGTTCGTTCACAAGAGGCCCTGATATCGTCGGTCAAATAATGGTCCTCATAGTGTCGAAAATCGATGCTCAACAACGAAGGTAGCTTGTTGTTGTGGAGCGCGTTCAGTACTGCAGACAAACCTTGACAAGGGACTCTCACATTGTGCTGGAAGAAGAGCTGGATGGTACTCAGCGTGGACGGGAGAGCCCGGACGAGCTGATCAGCGACCGGTGCAAATGACACAGAGTTGACGTGATTAATCTCGAGGTTCCCCAATTTCGGACAGAGCGACAGAATCTCGGGCAAAAGGACATCGTCCAACAAGCCGGGATTGATGTTGAGCAGCTGAGCACTGTGGCGAGCGAGAAACTCTTCGAGGGTGTTCACCGGGACATCCCCCGTGAGATCGGGTAGCAGCTCCACATATGGTGACGAAGGATGGCTTGGGCACCATCAGAATGCCTTCTTGTCTGGGATGTGAGTTCGAAAGACTCAAGGAGCCTTTCGTGTAGTCTCTGACCGCTTTGCTCTTCCCAGGAAAGAGTGAGTTTGCCCTTCACAGCGCACGAGGATTGCGCGCTGCCTGAAGTTTGAACGCAATAGGGAACTCAACATGTGTGGTAATGAGTACACGTTGTGTCAGGCAGCCTTCAACATTGGATATGTGTAAGTCCTGCAACAGCTGAATGCCTCCATTTTTTGAAAGCATCTTCCTCCTGCCGGGCGTGTTGATCCTCACCCGAGTCGACGCTCACGTATACATTCTGGGGTAACTCCAACCGAAAGAGACTGATGAGATTATGCAGACCCTGACAACCTCGCTATGTAGATAAAAACTGATCTGGGCCATCTTGACCTTCGCAACCTCCGGGGTTCAGAACTGGCGGGGAATCTTCGCTATAAGATTCCTGGTTGGCTTGGTGAGGCTGGACATCATCATCTTGGAGCCTTTGACACTGGCTGATTTCAAACCTTTGCAATCATGCTGGCGTCGCAGCGGGCTGCCGACGGTGGTGTAAAGCGCGGGTGCGGGAAAGACGAAAGGGTTGGTTGTCATTGGTTGTCGCGGCAATAGCGTAATGGGCAAAGAAATATGTGTACGTGGATGAAGAAACAATGGTTTGCACAAGACTGCAAGTGCTGATCGAGAAAGAAACCGAAAGGAGAGAAAAAAACAGAACAACAAAGCTCGATGGCGGCGCCCCGCCTCGACCCCGCCTGGAATTTTGACAAGCGGACTTGTTCTTGCCCTTCTTTGCCTTCGCACACAACAACCTCACTCGAATTCCACCTCCCGCTAACATGAGCATTTTCTATCGTCCTCGAATCGCTGTCAATCTCGATACAAACCTCATTTTCGTTTGCCCTTCGGGCCCGACGACATCAAACCTGGATCCTGCGGTGTTTCTACCGGGAGCCGCCGATCATGCTATGCTTCACGGAACCATCGACTTGACACTATCATTCACGCAAAGGCTCATGAGCCTGACGATCAAGTTTACTGGCCTGGAGACCGTTCGATTCCGGCGGGGCGGAACCGAGGACTCCGTGACGGTCGAGGAGACAATCGAAGTGCCGCTCGAGCCCGGCGGACGGATGTTGGGCGCTGGCACTCATCCGTACGTGGCATTGATCAGAAAGTATTTAAGCAATTTCAAGGCTTTGACGGGTTGATGAAATACGCAGTTTCGAGTTCTTGTTCCGTATTCCACGCGACACTGCGACGCATCAACGATGCACCTACGGGTCCGTACTGCACCAGGTCGAATCACACAAACGGCGCGAATGGAGAGCAGCTGAGGCACGCATGAACGTCGTGGAGCGCCGGGTCGGATGACGGAGGGATCTGGATACAGGGTGGGAATTTGAGGCTTTCTTGAGGCCTGTGACGAAAAGCTAGTCGGGGGAAAGGATGCGAGACCTGCAGCTTGATGTGCTGATTCGACAGCCGGTTTGCTGACTACCTCCGGCAGTCCCTCGCAATCGATTATAAACGCGACCCCTTTGTACTCATACATCTACTCCCATCAGTTGACCTCTTTCGTCATTCAGTTATATTTAGAGGGAAACGGGATGGCGGCTCTCGCAGGACTACCGATCGGAGATTCTATCCCTCAGCGCGTCCCTTGCTGATCTGACCCATGGTGTGTACATTCTTTCCATCTCTGCTCCTTCCAATTCAGGGAACTGTTACCTCGTACTGGGACCCACGACGGTGAAAATTTGTGCTTGATATCGTCTCTAACCAGTCTCTTCCACGTCGCACTTGGGGCATACCGGCTTCCCCAAAGCCTGTACGTCTTAATGTCAGTTAATTCATACAGGCAGAAATGTCTCTGTACAAATGTGAAAGTTCAGTGTTTCAACCGTGCCTGCGGCGATAACGCAACCGAAAGCCGGACATGACGCCGCGTTGTGCGCACGCGGTGTACCTTGACCAAAGCATGCGAACGTCTTCCTTGCGGCTCACCCGCACTCTCCTCTCATCCAGACCCCTTTCACCCTCCCATCGGCCACCACTTTACTCTATTCAGAGCTTCCCCACGAGCCAGGCCGCCTTCAAACCGTTCCCGGCCGTCTCTCCTGCCTTCACCAGAAGCTTCAGAATGTCGCCCATCATCCTCGGTCCTCCCCCAGGTGCAGAGCCCGCCGGGCCGCCACCGCCTCCGAAGGGCTACGCCGGCACGCCGGAGCAGCTGCTGGCAGACAAGGAGCCGCCCGTGTGCGGGCTCAACATCGGCGAGGCGTGGAAGGCGCTCACGGAGCAGGAGCGCGCGTACGCGCACTGGATGGGCCGGGCGGGCTGGGAGGGCGCGAGGATCATCATGGTGCGTCTCCGTCTTCTCCGTACTCCATTTGTGGGCGCATGGACGAGATTGACTGGGGATGGGGCGGCAGGGCATGTGGACTGAGAATACCGAGGACCTGTTCAACCTCGTCGTGAAGACGTTCACGGACCCGACTACGGGCGAGCTGGTGGACCTCCAGAAGTACCGGGATGCTGCGCCCGAGCTTTGGGACGAGGAGTGGGACGCGTTCTTGTCGTACTCGGCGCAGGTATCTTCTTCTTTGCCATCCGAGACGAGTCTTGATGCTGAGAGTGTCCTGCAGGTCCTGTCCAACCTCACCAACTACCGTGTATGCTCGTACTTCCGAGATCAGGCTTGAGACGACCATGCTGACTTCAGTTGCACTGCAGTCATTCGGTAACCTCAAGGTCAAACGCTCTCACCCCTGTAACCTCTCACGATCAACTGATCCGCCTTCCTTAACGGACCCCAGTTCATCCCTCGCCTCAAGCCCTCCTCCCTCACACTCGCCATCTCTCGCTCGCCGAACGCGACCGCCGTCCTGCCCCTCTGGGAGAAGCTGAAGGACGAGATCTACTCTTACGAGCCGGAGGAGGTGCGGTACGGCTACTGCTGTTGTCACAAAACTCGAAAATTGACACAAGGGGTTCTGGGGGACAGGCGACCCTCATCGGCAAGCCGTCCGACGGTCACCGGTCGGGGTACTACCTCGGCGAGCGCATCTCTTCCGACAAAGAAGTCGCTCGTATCCAAAAGGCCGCCGAGAAGCTGGGCATCGACGTGCTCAACACTCGGTGCGTCCTTGACCCCATTCCTCTCGCACCCCATCCACCTTTGCTGATTCTCCGGCCCCACAGCGTCTTCAAGGCCGCCCCCCGCGTGTACACCCTCCTGATCGCCTCCGCGGAGGTCTCCTCCGAGCCGAAGACGCACGAGCTCGAGATCGACGGCGAGAAGCTGGAGCTCACTGTCAAGTACGGGGACGCGAGCGAGGCGCTGGGCAGGATTGCGAAGGCGCTGGCGGAGGTGCGAGGCTGTGTTTGCTGCGCAGAAGGAGAGCGATGCTGATTGTGCGGGAGAGGACAGGCTAGGAAGCACGCTGCGAATGAGCACCAGCAGAAGATGATCGAGAAGTATATCGAGTCGTACGTTCGCATGAGGGGTTCGTCTACTTTCTCCCGGGGAATAGGAAGCTGAGCGGGTTGGAACAGCTTCGAGACGGGCGATATTAAGGCGCACATCGAGGGGTCGCGGCACTGGGTCAAGGTCTGCCTCTTTTGTACTTCCATGCCCTTGCGCGGCCTTCTCACGCCCATCTTTGCCCGGTGATAGGACGTCGGCCCCGTTGTCGAGTCCTACCTCGGCTTCATCGAGACGTAAGTCTTACCGATCTTCCATCCACGGCAACTGTTTGGCTCAGTCAGGCCCTCCTCAGCTACGTGGACCCGTACGGCGCGCGCGCTGAGTGGGAAGGCTTCGTCGCCATCGTTGTCCGTCTTCCATCTTCTCCCAATACACTCAACCGGTGCTTCCTGACGATTTCGGTACCTGTCCTTTCGTCCAATAGAACAAGGAGCAGTCCGCCAAGTTCGAGAAGCTCGTCAACCGCGCCGAGCACCTGATCGAGGACCTGCCGTGGGGGAAGGACTTCGAGGTCGACGAGTTCAAGCGCCCCGACTTCACTGCGCTGGAGATTCTGGGGTTCTCGACCGGCGGTATCCCGGCTGGGATCAACATCCCCAAGTGAGTGTCGTGTCTTGCGGGGGAGAATGGAGAGCGGCTGTTGACTTTGGGGGATTGGGACGCAGCTACTACGAGGTCCGCGAGCAGGACGGGTTCAAAAACGTGTCCTGTGTGTCTACCTGTTTTTGTAGAAGCAAACACAACAGCTGACCGTGCCAGTGTCGACGCACAGTGTCCAACATCCTCTCGTTCGTCCTGAACTTGTATTCGCGCGCTCGCACCCCACCGTTCTGACTTCCTCCTCGCCGTGCAGTGCAAAAGCCCCGAACGAGGTTCTCACGTTCATCGCGCCCGAGGATGTCGACTTCTACAAGGTAGGCCTCGCGGCGAGCTTGGCAAGGCGTCAGCAGATGTTGAGGTTGACGCACTTCCCCACCCTGCAGGCTTGGGATACGCGCGCGTTCGACCTCCAAGTCGCTAACCATGAGTGCGTGACGTTACTTTTTACTCAACTAGCGAAATCGTGCTGATATGACAAGGGTAGGCTGCTGGGGCACGGGTGCGTTGCCAACTCTCGATGTCGCGATAGAGCTTCGAAGCTGATGCCGGAGTTATCTGCAGGTCGGGCAAGCTGTTCGGGGAGGATGCGCAGGGGAAGCTCAACTTCGACCCGGAGAAGGCGCGTCTGCACGAGGTCGAGGTCCTTGTATTTCCGGCTGATGCCATCGGGGGAGCAGGTCAAGAACCCTTTGACGGGGGAGAAGATGTGCGTTCACTTTGATCAGACAAGGTACATCGCCCGAAGCTGACGGGCTGCGGTCATCTGTGCAGCACAACCTGGTACAAGCCGGGCCAGACTCCTGGATCTGTCCTCGGCCACGTCTCGTCTAGCTACGAGGAGTGCCGCGCCGAGTCGGTCGCGCTCTACCGTGCGTTATGCTCGCTTGCCCACAGAAGTCGCTAGCTCATGAGTTCCCCGGGCTTCTCAGTCGTCAGCAACAACGAGATCCTCGAGCTGTTCGGTTATAACGACCAGCAGGGCAAGGAGGACATTCAGGTCGCCACATTCCTTCTTATGGCGCGCGCTGGTGTTCGGTTAGTCATCGCAGTGCAATGTTCGCGTACTGCTGAGTATTCGCTGACAGTAAGATATCATGTGCAGGGCGCTCGAGTTTTACGACCCGAAGGCCAAACGCCACAGTGAGACCGTTTCTTTCGTCGTTGTCGGACCTCGGCCCCTCATGCTGAAGCGCCATCCTCGAATGCCAGCCCAAGCCCACATGGGCGCCCGCCTCGGCATCACGAATAAGCTCATCGAGGACGGCATCGCCAAGCTTACGCTGATCCGGAACGACCACGGCGAGCTCGAGGACGCGCACATCAGGGTCAGCCGGGTTGGCGCCGTCCTGCGAGGAAGCATGTTATTCTGATCTACCTGCTGATTTTAGGTCGACCGCGAGGCCGTGCTGAAGCAGGCCCGGACTACGATGGGCAAGCTGCTGGTTGACTTGCAGGTACGTCTGGCGTAGAGCGCGTGTGTGCCGGTGATGGCTGACACGAGCTGGGACTGCCAGGTCCGCCGCGCTATCGCTGATCGCAAGGGCGCCATCGAGTTCTGTTCGTCACTGCCATTGTTCTTCTCTCGGATGCTGTCCCTGACAAACTCGCGCTCCGTCCTCCTACAGACGAGAAGCTCACCGAGCCTTTGCCGGGTTGGGCGGACGAGCTGCGGGACCTCGTGCTGAAGAAGAAGCAGGTTCGCCTCCTTTACTGTGTGTCTTTCCCGTATTTCATTCGCTGACCTTGCTCCATGCGTTGCTACAGCCCCGCAAGATCTTTGCGCAGCCGAACACGTTTGTTGGCCCCGATGGCAAGATCGAGCTCAAGGAGTACGAGACCACGCCGGCGGGCGTCATCGAAAGCTTTGTGCAGAGGAAGTTGTGAAGGGGATGAAGAAAAACGCCTGTCGATGCACTGGTAATGCGACATTGAGGCTAGGTCGCCATGTGGATTTGTTGCTGCTTCGCATCGGGTTCCAGGCCGTTTGGCGGTAGAGCTAACCGCGTGAACCATGAGCACGCTTCGTTGAAGAGGCGATGCTGCCTGCCTTTGCAAGATTTTTCTACTAGCGGATTCGCAGCGTTTCTGATCAGAGGTAAGTTCACTCGCTCTCGACAGAAGGTTGACTCTCAGTCACGCTGCGAAATAATGGGGATCAGAATCTTGAACTGCGTGTTTGGATAAACGAAGGGAGAACACAGTAAAAGCTCGAAGAGAATTGTGAGAGCTGGGTTTACGAAGACGTGAGCGGGAGAACGGGAAGAACTTGATCCGGAGGAGACATCTGCCGGGCTGGCACTGGTAGCTCGGAGCGCTTGCCTACCGACCATCACGTCGTTCCGCATACGTGCTCACGCAAGCTCACCTCGGTTTCTCGAAGAGCTTTCGATCATGTCCAGTCATCCTGATTTCAAAAGTTAGCTCACACCTATCGAATCCCTCGCCCACTCGAATCTGCTCACTTTCGTTTGTCGCTTGCAGCGCTCGAAGCCTCTCGGCCTCCTTTCGAAGCTACAACGTTCCGCTACGTGCAGGCTCCTGAACCGGATTGGTTCGCGTCCATGATTCAATATATCGCATTACTTACCCCGGCAATTGACTCTTGTGCCTTCGACCGCAGGAAGCCCGGCCAGGGCGCGAACGGCGTCCCTTACCCGCTGGCGGGTTGGAAGACGCTCAACCCTGACGATGTTCCCGAGAAGAGGGATATCTACAAGCTGATGATGGGAGCAATCGTGAGTTGTGACATGGTGTCTCCGAACGTCGGACCGCTGAACGTCGCCGCCAGTCGCCTCGTCCCATCGCTCTCGTTTCGACGATCAGCGAAGAGGGTGTGCATAACCTGGCGCCGTTCAGTTTCTTCGCCCCAATCGGTAAACGTGTGCGAGGCAATTATGTTTGTACATAAACAACTGAACACTTTTTGAGCAGGCTCTGATCCTCGTGCGTCCCCGCTTCCGCCGCCGCGAGAGCGTCAACTGCGCATGCTACTGATCTTCCGTTCCTACTTTTAGCTACCATCATGTTCAGCATTGCTCCAGACGGACAGCGCACCAAAGGCTCGTTCTGATATCCATCATCCGTATTCTATGGCTGAAGTATATGAAACAGACATTGCCAAGGCAATCCTGGTTAACAACGACTTTGTCGTCAACATCATCTCGGAGAGCTTCCTCGAGGTTCGCATATCATTTGTTACGGCCTAACGTGAGAATATTAGCTGACGAGTCGTTGCAGGCGGCCCACTACACAGCGATCGACTCTCCGCCGGATGTGTCCGAGTGGCAGCTAGCGGGCCTCACACCGATACCTTCCGAGTTCGTTTCCTGCTTTCCCTTACCCTGAATATTTCTTACCCTGCCCGGATGTAGTGTCGTCAAACCTCCTCGTGTGGCCGAGTCGCCCTTCGCCATGGAGTGCTTCCTAGAGCACGTCTACGAGCAGCACAACGACGTGGGGCAGGTGTCACGCACGGTCGTATTCGGACGCGTCAAGCGTTTCCACTGGAGAGCCGACTTGACGGGGGAGGGTAGCCTGGCTATCGACCTGGCGAAATTACGCCCTGTTAGCAGGCTGGGCGGTATCGGGTGAGCTGCCTGTTTTCGCAACGAACCACGCCGCGGGGAGCTTACCTTTCACGCTTGACAGCTACGGCCGCACTATCGAGTGCGTGCACTCTGATCCCTCTACCATGATGCGATCTGACATTTCACTTCAGAGGCATCGAGATCCCGCGCTGGTCGTGGGACGCCGAGAAGGACATGGACGAGGTAAAGGCTGTCCTGTACGAAGATGGGAAAGAGGCGGATGAGAGTGAGGAGTAGATTAGGGCTTGCAACTGGAGACTTTTAGCTTGCTCAGTAACAGACGCACCTTATGGTTGTTTGCGGAATAAGCAGGCAAGGTACTGCACTACGACTGCTGACAGAAGCTGCTTACGAGAACGCGTCTTCTCGCTTCGACCGCACTGAACTCCTCCTCCTCTGCCATCATCTTCTTCCTCGACTTTGTTCCCTGCGACGATGGCAGCGACTCGGCATTACCTCCTAGTCGGCCTCGGCAACTACACGCATCCCAACACCCGGCATTCGATCGGGCAGAACCTACTGCACTCGTTCCTCTCTCGCGCCTCCGCTCCTCGACCCGCCATCTGGTCGCTCGATCGCTCGCTCCCCGGCTGGACGGCCTCTGTCGAGCTCCCCATCTCCGCACTCGTGTCTGCCTCGCCGCCGTCCAAAAAGCGGAAGCGCGCACCGCTACCAGCCAACAAGAACGGAGAGGGAGCCGTAGCGCCGCCTTCTCCACCACCGCCGCCGCCGCCGGAGGAGCGGATACGGCTGACGCTGCTCAAGCCTAGGCTGCTGATGAACATCAGCGGGTCGGCGGTGCACAAGGCCGTGCGGCAGTGCTTCTTGGATGGCAAGCCATTTGCGCAGCAGAACAGGGAGGCGGTAGCGCGGCGGGTGATCGTCATCCATGACGATCTTGGACGGGATCCGGGCAAGGTGCGCCTCTATCCTCTATAACACCACGAGTCCCCTTTGCCAACTGATGGTTACTTGTCCAGGTCTCCACCAAGTTCTCCGGTTCCCCATCCGGGCACAACGGGCTCCGATCCACCATCTCCTCCCTTGGCACACCCGCCTTCCACCGCATCCGCGTCGGGATCGGCAAGCCGCCTGGTGTGAATGTTTCGGACTACGTGCTCGGTCCGCTGAGTCTCGACGAGCTGCATATGTGTGAGGAGGGAGGCGTGGTGATGCAGAAGGTGTGGGACGAGATCGGGAAGATCGTCAAGGCGGATGGGGTGGTAAAGGTGAGCGCCTCGCTGATGCAAACTTCACTGGCCTAGCATGATGCTCATCGAAACCGTTTTCCACAGAAATCATAGATTTACTTGCGTTTGAAGTGGCTGCGTGTGAGCCTGAGCCTGCTGAAGAAGTCGGCTTTGATCGCCTTGCGCACATGTAACGTTCCTTGCCTAACATACATTGCGTCGTCCCTCCTCATCATCTTAGCTCACTTTTCAAACGCCGACGCGTTCGGCATGAACCTCGTTCCTGCCCTGCGGATTCCGCATCATTGCATACGCACTTCGCTGCCCCGTTACAGCCGGCTCGGCTCACGACTTTGATTTGCATTTCCCAGCTGGCTCCTGTCCGGCACCCCAACTTTCCGGTGTTTTCATATTAATCAACTCTTTCATCAGAGCCCTCCTCCTGTGTCGTGAAGTCGAGCGGTCGTGACGTCCTTCGTTGCAGCTACTGACCGCGCGCGACGCTGTCCCTCGCGCTGACACACTCCTGTGCGGGCCGCAAGCATTTAAGCCAGTTCAGCTTACGGGTCATCTTTTGGACTTCCTGGTCGCCGGGCGCGAATAGTTTAAGGGCGGTCCTTGAGCCATTCCCTGGTTTTGTGCTTTTGCCAAAGCACCAAAGCACCAAGGCGCATGCCTCACCAGAAGGCCCCAGCCGGGTCTAAGTGTTGAGCGGCCCCGCCTGTCCTTGTAGACCAGGGATATCTATACCGCGAGATCTAGATCGAGATGGACGTCGCCCGACCACGATTTGGGGGGCTCGTTTGAAGAGTCTCCTTGCTCCGCCGCGCTGGCGGAGCTAACCGTCTGTCTCCGCTCGAGATATTTCGAATCCTGTCGTGCTCAACCCGCTTTTCTTTTTCCGGGAAGTAACCAAGGTTACTTCACCGCGTCCTGGCACTGTTTTCAACATTGATCGCGCTCGATTTGCGGCAGCAACCTTGGCTGAGAGACACCAGATGATGTGCAGTGCAGGCATGCAGTCAATCTACTATTCTTTGTTCTTGTCCTTCTCCTCAGTCTTTTCCTGTCTCTCCTTCCGGCTCTCTCCCACCTCCTTCTTAAGCGCAGCGACGTTGCGCTTCTTTTCCCTGCATCTCTGAGTCAGTTCCATCACACAAGTCTCCGCCCAGTTTCTACCAAGACGTACAGCAGCACGAACTACCGAAATAGAATCCGTTCAGGGATCGGAAGACCACGGTGAGGCTACTGGAGACACGCACCCAAACCGTCAGTCCGACATTAAGGACGTTGTAAGGCTCCCACACCTCCGGGAGCCAGCGCTGGGCGATCAGCAGTGCGGGGGGTTGGGTAGGCCACACGCTCTGCAATTCTCCTTCCAGCGACACTCATACATTTCGGGGATCGTGAGCAAACTCACATTGACCAGGGGAATTAAGGCACTTTTAATCTCTTTCAGTAGCTGCTCCTTCGTCCGCTGCCCCAGAATTATGCCTCGGCAAACGAGGTAGACTGCGGCTCGCACTGCTAGGGCAGGCTGCAGGCTCGAGCTTGCAGAATCCTTCGGAGCGTACTGGTTCGAAAAACCTCCATATTTGGCGGGCTGGCTCTTTGATGGGAAGTGCCGGGCCAGCATCACCACTTCCGTGATCGCGAGGTGGGATCAACATCCAATGCCTCAAGGCTGACGGTGCGAACGCCGGGACTCAGCGTCCGGCTAATAATTGGCTTGGTCGTAAACAGCATGATTGCATTGTACTCGTCTGAAACGTCCATTCAGGTTCTATATCGTCAATCTCCCGCCCGGATCACTTCACACGTCCGCCGCTTCTCTCTCCTTCTCGTCGGAGAAGCTCGTCGTGCCCGACGGCAGGGGGGGGTCGAGCTCCTCAGCTGCCTCGGCAACCGTAGGTGGCGTGGGTTTGATGAGTGAGACCGCCCACGTAGTAGTCGGGATAGTCGCGAGCCACAGGGCGAAGGAAAGGATCTCCGAGTTGAGATACGGCCAGTGGGTCGCGCCGACGCTGGACAGTGCGTTTAAGGAGAGCAATGTGAGGGAATATTGACTCCATGGCGCTGTATGGACATGCTTAGGACTCACACGTAAGCGAACGTTGATCCTACAGATTCCCATGTGCGGAGGATGCCGGTCGTGCGCGCGAGGCTCCCAACGCCGTGGTCGTAAGTGCCCATAAGCCTGGGACAGTGGCAATCAGATGCAAGCCCGGAAAAGTTAACTAATCTCGTGCAGTACATCAACTTACCAGTACAGGTACGTCTACATTAGGTACAGATGTTAGCCCGATAACATTGCGCAGATGTGTTACGAGACAACTGCTCACCTGGAGGGCCTCGTAAACGAATTTCCAAAGGATGTACACGGCAAACCCCCTGTTGAACACGAATCCCTCCTCCCAGTCCAGCTTGGGCGGGGAGCGGGAGTAGAACACCTGGACGATCGTTTGCCAGACCCACAGCCCTTTGCGATGAAGCGTGTTCTTGTGGTCAGCTTCAAGAAAAGCTGGCTCGACAGCAAACCTACCGGTAATGGTGACTGCGAAAAATCCCCAAGCCAATCGGGCACGCTGCGCTTGGTTCCATGGCTTGTAGTCGAGAGCAAAGCCCGTAATCAGGTCGCCCGCGATGCTCACGATCGCGGTGAGGAGGGATGCGAGCGCGCGAGAGCGGACCGTGAAGTACCTGGTCAGGTAGTTGCGTGCTGGCCCTAATTTATCAGTTCAAACCCCTACGGAAGAATGAAAATAGAGCTTATCTTGATAGGTTACACCCCACTCTGTATAGTAACACAAGGACAGGATCAGCCTGCTGCACGGATGGAAAAAGGACAGGCTTGACGCACGTCCAGCGATAAAGATTGGAATAAGGAGAAGAATCCGCTTGGACTTGAACAACTGCCAGATTCCCTTGAGCTCGTGCTTCCAGCTAGTTTTCTGGAGGTAGTGGACCCTCGTCCCGTCGTTCCTCTGCACGTTACTCGGCGGAGAGAGCAGGAGGGCCAGCGGCAAGCCGAGGCATTGCAGTCCGATGAGAGCAAGATAAGTGTTGTACCTGTTCGGGTAACTCTTGTTGATTCAGGCTTGTCGGATCCAATCGAAGGGCAGATCCGAGGAAAGAAACCCGACGCACGACACCTTTCCAGTCTCATTTGTCTTGATGTTCAGAGCGAGGGAGATCGCACCTCCGATGAGGGGGCCGATGTTTCTCAGACCCATCCTGTACGACAAGCCTTCAACTGGGAGGAAACAGATGTGGAGTGAGGGACAGTGTATACCAGATTGCAACCATCTTGCCTCGCTGGGAGGCTTCGGGATAGCCTGATGATGAGAACATTTCAGGAAGTCCGGAGTTCCGTAATGCCTGTGGCGCTTAGACGCACCAACTGCGATGGCCGCTTCTGAGGCCCAGAACATAGACGCGCCGAGGCCACACAGTGCTGCGCCGAAAAGCACATACCACTCATTGCCGAAGCTGTCGGGAAACATGAGCCGAAGCTAATAAGGAGCTGGTTCTGCGAACCTACCGGTTGTTACAGTAAAGGCTCGAAGCATAGGGGGTATAGCTGTGGAATCACATTGGTCAGCTGGCTTCAGAGCGACGCCTTGATCGTGAACTACAAGATAACGCCGAGGACAAGCGTCCACTTCACGTTGATCTTGTTCGCGAGACCTCCCGCCAGGGTGCACCCAAAAGACATGATACCTGAAACCAATCGTAGCTTTAATCTTCGTTGAACTAGAAGTCTGATCAATTGAAGAAGGTACCTACCGTAAGTGAGGGCATTCGCGGCGTTGATCAAGTATGGCTCGGCCTGTCCCCCAGCGCCGAGGTCTGTCGAGGGAAAAGAGAACCAGGTGAGCAACATATAATTCTACGAACGGAACAAGGGTGGGCTCTTACTGTTCAGGGCGGACCAGATGCCCGGTTGGGTGAAGGAGACCAGCCCGATGATAATGGTTTGGAAGAGGACACTTCTGAACCAGTGGGGCGCTCTGTATCCCTCAAAAAAGTTTGGTATCCCCATAGTGGTCTTTTTGGGCTGTGGCAAAGAATGCAGTAAAAAGGGGGTGCTTGTAGGACTGGGGCGACAAGAAAGCCAAGGGTCCCGATCAAGCTAGCGGCGGTTTTCTGCTTGACGAGGCCAGTACTTGCGCACGTCAGAAGCAGTTGATCCTCGCCATCCGAATTGCGAACTCTCGCACTTCCACTGGAAGCGGAGCTCCTCCTTCTCCTGATAAGACATGCAAGGATTGCGTTGAATGTCCGTGCGTAGTCTTCGGTGAGATCAGTGATTAGACATTAAAGAACTGCTCGCGTCGTTTCAAACTGCTACTTTTCGGACACTCCAACAAGAGAATCTCAACCAATACTGAATGTAGAGAAAACTTCATAATCCTGATAACTTGCACAAAGACGGGCGAAGCCATATTATTTCAACGATGGCGAGCACGCGGCATTGCGTTGCGTGCTTCTTCTGCGGGTAGCGTCCGGCAATTTTCCGCCGCTCTAGGGTGATACGTTTGGCAACGGGAAAAGTGGTGTAGACTTGCATTGCAACTCAAAATGTAGGACGAACATCTTGTTTCGAGGCTCAGCGACTTATCTGCCTTCGCCTACCGCGACCATTTCACGAAGGCTTCCTGCTACATGTCTTACACAGCAGTCGCATTTGCTGGGAATACCTCCAGAAAGAGAGTCGCACAGCCATATAATTCATCCGTATCCGTCAACGCGAGGTCCTCTAAACTGTATGTTTCGCCCCTGACTCCTCGGGGGTGATAGTCCCGCTCCCACCCGACGATTTTTGGTGCATTGTAGCGCGCAGGCCTGCGGATGCGGCGTACGGCAGGTACTCGCGCCCGTCCTTATCCACGATGCTCGCGATGATAAGTTGGCGAGAGTCGAGCAGCGTCTCAGCGCCACCGGGCTCCGCAGCGGAGCTGGCGAGAAAAAGGTCAGCTGGGTGCAGCATGAGAACGAGTTAAAGCCATACTCGTTGCGGGTTGATTCGAGCAGAAGATGCTGGCATACGCAGGTTGATACCGACTTAATCTTTTTGATTAGGATGCGAAATGGACTTACGTAAACGGAACAGCCAGAATTAGCGCACCTGTTAAAATGTATCTCAGCGTCCGCCAGATGTGCTAACAGCTCGTCCTAGCATGCGTACCAATGGCATTGCCTGTAGAGGAAAGGTTTTAATAAATATAACTTCATCCAGATTGTTTGTCAGCAATGAGAGGTGTACCTAGGAAAGACGGTATCATGGAGTGCCAGATGTAGAACCTGTGATACTCGGGGTGGATCAGCTCGATGCTCGTAAACGCTAGGCGCCCCTTATGCTTACCCCACAGAGATGTCGGCTCCCAAAAGCATGCCCACTGGCACGATGTACATGTTGGCCACGACGTGATCGAAGCCAAGGGATACAACTGCGGAGCATGAGGAACCGCCATGAGTTGAATGCGGCATTCGAGGTCAGCGGATAACCGACGTACAGCACCACATAGGCATGTGAAGTACCAAGATCTAAAGAGATATTCATTTTCAGCGGTCCTGTTCTAGGCACGATGGTCCGTCCAGCAACCCACCTTGCTCGCCGTCTCCCGAGCAGAAACGCTCTGGAAAACGGCACAGCAGACGAGGATGTTGCAGCCGACCGCTCGCAAGAAGCTGTTGAGGACTTAGTATTCAGTGAGACACCAGCTATTTGTAATGAAATACACTCACATCTCGATCCAAGTGGGGTCCGCCGCCTTATGGACGGCCATAGCTGCGAGGGCACCCTCGTACCCGCAACGAAGAATAGCCGTGTCAGTCCTCCTCAAAATAAACCGAATGGAAAGGGACAGACTGGAAGATTTCAGTGTCTATTAAAGGGGGAAAAATCAACTCGACAAGTTGAGATAGGAGGTAATCCGTGACACACATTTCACGAGGATGGCAGCCGCAAACAGCGAGCCCGCAAGATTGCCCATGAGGACGATGGCCCACTGGCGGAAAGGGTCTAGTCAGCATTTGAGTGTCTTCAGCGTCAAAGCGATCACCCACATTGACTGGGGTAGACCACCAAGGGATCCGCCTTTTGAAGGCGGACATCTACGCATTCGCGGCTCAGCCATTGAAAGGCTTAGGGCGCCAAACTCGGCTTACTCACAGGAAAGATCTGCAACTTCCGTCAACTACACAAGTACTGCCGATATAAAGAAACATAACTCACCACCATATTAGACGTCAGCAGCTCTTGCCCCAGCAGGACGATCATCTGCGAACCGATGGCGTCAGCAGTGTCTTCGTCATGTGTTGGAGCAATAGTAGAGCGCAGACGTACGATGATTCCCAGTGGGAACACGAAAGCGGCGGCGGCCGGTTACCAACCTCAAAAGAATAAGTAATCTCGAACCATCCAAGAGGATTTGAGCAAAGGATGCACTTTCAGCAGGCCCGGATTCGATTCCTTGAGGTCAGGCGACCCGCACGCGATGAGCTGTGGCCAACGAGAAAATCGCTTCGTCAGTCCAATTTGTCTTGCGGTCAGAATGGTCAGAGATTTGATGGACCTGGTGAAACGCGGCTCCAAGAGAGAGGAACAGTCCGCCCAGCACGGCTTTGAAGAACGTCGTCTCGAAGCGCTGGCCGTGCTTTGCCGCGCCCGAGAGGAGGAACGCCTCGGCGGCGAGGTGCGGCGGGAACGCGTCCGACCCGAAGGGAGAAGGATGTCCGTTAGCCATGGTCTCAGTGAGTGGTTGATGGACAAAGATGGATGTGTGCACAACGCGGACGGTAGCAAGCTGGAAGGAGGCCCTGATCTCCGTCGGCTTTGTGAAAACTGCCTGAGCGTGTACCCGCGGGCCGAGGCGTCGGGGCACGTACCTACAGTACCGACTTGGCGGTAACAAGTACGCGCCACATTCTGTTTCGAAGGAGTAAAAGAGTCGTCGAAATCGAGTAACATTCACTTCTGGATCGGTATAAGCTGTCAAACTGCCGCATCGGTGTGAGTCGTCGTGCGAGGAAAAAAATTCATGGACCCGGAAAGAGTGTTGCGTAACTCAGCAACTTCCAACCTGTCTCATTATCAGCGAATAAAGGGGAATGATAATCTGTCCGAGCACTTAAAGCGCACTTGCCTCCCAAGTGGTGAGCTTCCAAACTCCAAAGTGCCAAGGCGGCGGCGGCGTGCGGCGTGAGGAAAAAAGCCCGCGCTGTATATAAATGAAAAGTCGGCAAACCGAGGGCAACCGTTTGTCCAGCTCTGGAGTACGACACGCCGAGAATGTACCAGATATATCCTAAGAAGAATCTCAGCCGCAGCGGGTTTTCATGGTATCGCTGCGAGTCGACTCATCGTCTTCCGGCCAGTTTGGCGGTCGCGCTAAGTGCGGAGACCACTCATGCCCAACTCACATCCCCAATATCTCTGATCCGCGTAATGTGGAGGTTGGGCCTTTCCTACTACATTGAAGGGCTCCAAAAGAAAGCCAAAGGAAGCTGTCACGAGAAAACGACATGTGATTGTCCGCGGGGGAGGGCTGGACGACCCAACATCGACACCGTACGCGTGTGCAGGGCAACAAAGTAGCGACCGGCACCCCGACCATCTTCCCTGCATACCCTAGGACATCCAAAGCGCCCAGGCGTAACTACCGGTGGGAAGAATACCGCGCACGAGTCAGGCACGGCTGAAGCAGAGCGTAAGCGCGTGCGCCACTCAGAAAATGGCATCGCATTGAGCGCGAGCTTCAGCGTAAGATGTATCGAATCTCATCGTGGCCCAAACAAAAACGCATTCAAGCGAGTGTTGATCGTATGAATCATTGGAGGAGAGCGATGAGCGAACGAGAGAACAGGAAGCCCAGCTGTGCGACGACCCCTGAAGTGGCAGTCGAAAGCGGCATCTGCAGTAGTTCGGCGAGCGGCATTTGTACGCCGTTGAAAAGGATGAGCGATAGATGGCCAAAACCACGTTCGAAAAGCGCGCGGTGAGCGCTTGATCAAAGCCGCGCCGCCGTTCCGACCTACACAGCGACGTCCCCCACTTCCACGCACAACACACCGATCCATCCGAAATCATCCATGCACCCCACTCTACCCCACGCGCGCGCGCGCGCGTCACAGCACCAGCTCGTACCCCCGAATGGTCGGATGCCTGGACGGCGCGGCCGGGCTGTCGTACGGTTTCTGACGCCTTTTCTCCCCCACAACAACAAGCAACATCATCAGAGTTGTTGTGAGGAAAGGGAAGAGAGACAGAAGAAGAGACGTACTTCTCCCCCGCCGCCACCGAAGGAAACGACCCGAACAGATCTGGGTGTTTAGGGAGGGGCGATTCGCTGTTCTCCCCCATCCCCATCGCACTCTCCATCAGACCTCTCCCCTGTCCAAGAAGAGCAGGAGGAGCCACGCACCGGAAGTACGGATGCCCGAGTGCCTCCTGCGCCGAGATCCGGTGCGCGGGGTCGTACGCGAGCAGGCGCGCGAGGAGGTCGTGCCCGGCTTCGGAGAGGGTGCGGAAGCGGGATTTGAGGGAGGAATATCTGGGTGGGTTGGGGATGCCGGATGAGGATGGGACTGTGGAACGGGAAGGGGAGAGGGGGGGAGAGCGGACGGAGGGAAGGCCGAGGTGTTGATGTTCCGCGCGTTGGGGAGGCGCGAGAAGCCCGGCCAGACGTCCTCGGTTGGTTGACCGAGGGTGGAGAAGATCTGGGTGGGTGCGGACGGGTGAGCAAAGTAGGTCGGTGGTGGAAGGGGAAGATGGGAAGAGGGAAAGAGGCGATGCAAGAGAAGGGGAGAAAGAGAAAGGCATGCACGCACCTGCTTGATCTGATCGAGCTCCCCGCGTCCCGGGAATAGAGGTTCTCCCGTAATCAACTCCGCGAATATGCATCCGACGCTCCAGCAATCCACCGCCGTCGTATATTCCTTCGCGCCCATCAGCAGCTCCGGGGCGCGATACCACAGGGTGACGACGAGCTGGGTCATCTCGCCAAGGGGGTCCCCGAACTTGCGCGCCATCCCAAAGTCCGCGACTTTGATCTGCCCGCGGTTGTTCATGAGTAGGTTGGACGACTTGAGGTCCCGGTGGAGGACCCAGTGCTGGTGCGCGTGCGCGATCGCCGAGAGGAGCTGGTGCAGGAGCGTCTTGATCTCGGATTGGAGGAAGGGCTCGGGCATGGTGGAGAGGAGCGTTTTGAGGTCGTGCTCGATGAAGTCCATTACTATGAAGACTCTGGGGGAGGGGGGTGAGTCGTGAAGGCGGGGGCTGGGAGGGAGGAGTGGAGTGGAGTGGAGAGAAACCAAGGAGGGACCGGGAAGAAGGAAGGAGAGGAACGCACTGCGTCAAAGTATCCCCGACCACGATCTCCCTGACCCCCACGACATTCGGATGGCTACAAACCATCAGCGTATGCACCTCCCGCAAACTCGTAATCGGGAACCCATGCTTCTCCTCATCGAGCTTCAGCTTCTTGAGCGCGACAATCTCGCCCGTCTCCTTATCCCGCGCGCGGAACACAACGCCATACGAGCCCTCCTCGATGTGGTTCAGCCGCTCGTAGCAGTACACGGAGCGACAGCTCCCGATCGCGGGGTGTGCGGCGCGGGGCGGGGCGAAGCGCGAGCCTGTGCCGCCCGTGCTCGAGGGGGCAGGGCGCGGGGAGTGGAGAGGCGTGGAAGGTCGGGAGGAGACGGACGCTCGGGGGGTGAGGGTGCGTGATTGGGAGGGCGTCGGCGCAGGGGGGGAAGGAGTGTGCTGGACACTAAATTAAGCACGTGTCGCCTGG
>JTLS01000348.1:0-20974 GCA_000826855.1 Basidioascus undulatus | reverse complement strand
GCCAGGAGGACGGCGTGAGGTACACCCGCACGAGGCGGCGTGGGGAGTCGTCCGCTCCAGCGATGGCCTGTCCTCCTAAATCAGCACTGCTGCACTCCTTCTCAGAGCGGAGGACTCACCCAGTCCCCCTCAAACATCCCCAGCCTTCCCAGATCCCGAGCGTGCACAAACACCGCGCTCGCGGGGTCAAAATCCGGCACGGGCGGGAGGTCGCTTGCACATCTCGGGCACGGGCGGAAGGCGAGGGGCAGAGCGGCGGCGGCGGAGGAGGAGGAGGGGGAGACACCCACGCCGAGGGACGTGCCGAGGACGGAGCGCGCGAGGAAGTCGTCCGAGAGCTCGAGGGCATCCTCTTCCTCCTCTTCTTCCCTTCCTTGCTCCTCCTCCTCCTCCTCCTCCTCCTTCTCCTTCTCGCCCTCCCCCGCCTTCTCACCCTCCGCGTCCTCCGCCTTCTCGCCCTCCCCCTCCGCGGCCGCGTCCTTTTTCTTCTCCGCGCCCTTCGCGGCCCGCTTCTTCAGCCCGTCCGTAAGCTCGCCGAGCGCGCTCTGCGCGGCGGCGGCGGCGACCGCGGGGTTGACGACGCTCGCGAGGAACGCGACGACACTCATGACGGGGTTGTCGGCCTGGGCGAACGGGAAGCGGCCATACTGGAGCGGGCCGAGGTCGCCCTGCATCGGCGGGGCATTCGGGCCCGGCGAGGACGGGACAGCGCCGGCGGGGGCAGCGGAGGACTTGGGCTCGAGGTAGGGGTCCTCGATGGGGAGCTGGAGGAAGTGCATGATGCACTGCTCGCGCGAGCGGGTCGCGACGTGCTCCGAGATGGCGTTCCAGTCGTCGTCGTACATCTCGAGGCCCTCGAGGAGGAGGAGCGTCTCTTGGTCCGTCCACGGCTCGTCGCCGCCCGCGCCCGCGGCGTGCTTGAACTTGTCGTCCGTCATGCGGATGAAGTCGCCCGAGAACATAGTGCTCGGGAAGCGGCCCTCGAGATACACCTGCGGCGAGATGACGTAGTCCTTGTGCTTGATCGAGTGGTACCGCTCGCGCGTGCAGTCCACGCCCGTCACGTCGCAGAAGTAGCGCGCCGGCGTGGGCGCGCTCCCGTTCTCCGCCGCCGCGGAGGACGCGAGCGCGGACGCCTCCGCCTCGGAGATCTCGCGCGTGCCGCCTTTCATCGTCGTCTGGTAGATCGACTTGCGCAGGTCCAGGTTCACAGACGGCTTCGTCCCGTTCGGCGTCGTCCCCGCGCCGGCGGTGGCGGCGGTCGGGTGCGGGCCCTCGGCCTTGACCGCGGTAGGGCGCGTGCCGGGGTGCAGCGGCTGCAGGCCGCGCGGGGTGTCGAGCGTGACGCGGAAGTGGCCGGTAAAGGGCGGGCCGAGCGCGGCAGGTCGGGTGTCGGGATCGATCTGGTGTTTCCACCGCATACATGAGCACACGAAGTTTCCCCCGGCCTGCAGCCACCGCACTCACCTGGTAGTTGATGAGGCCCCACTGCTCGAGGAACGCGTGGACGCGCATGATAGCGCAGACGTCGCCGGCGAGGTTGCGGCGGCAGGCGGTGAAGGTGAGGTACTCGCTGGGGTTGAGGCGGTATGTGTTGATCATAAAGTCGCGGTAGTCCTTGTAGATGGAGGGCGTTTTAGAGCGGTTGCGGTTGTTGAAGAACTCGGGCAGGGAGCGCTTCTCGATGGGGTGGATAGAGCCAAAGTCGAACCACGCCGAGTAAGAGGGGATGATGATCTCCTGCTCAGGCGCGCAAACGTCAGCGCACCGGAAGAAATAAAGAAAAGGGAGAGTCCGCAACACACCTGCGTTTGCTCGGCTAGGTACTTCCTCGCGTCCTCCTCAGCGGCCAGACGCGCCTGCTCCCCCGCGGCCCCACCCTGCTCGCCCTCGTCCTCGTCCTTGTCCCCTTCCGCCATGCTGACATCGCCCGCGTCGCCTTTCTCGCCGAGCGTGGTCGGGCCCGCGACGGGCGTGGATGCGGGCTCGGGGTCAGCGAGGGGATTGCTGATGTTGGCGATGTCGCCTCCGAGGTGGGGGTGTGCTTCGTGCTGCACCACCAAGTCACACATGCATCAGAACACGTGCGAACGCGCTGTGAAAGCGGTGGCTACGGACCTTCTTGCCCTCCTTGGCCGGGTCGACGGGGGACGCGCCCTCAGGCTGGGCGAGGACGTTGAGTCGGATGCGCTTGCCCGACTCTGAGGCGCCGGGCGAGTCGAGCGAGCGCTTTGCCGGCGACGGCGAGGCGGACATGGGAAATGAGGAAAGTGGGGCGGCGACGGTGTCTTAGGCGTAAAGGGGCGAGGAAGACGTGAACGAGGAAGAGAGACGCGACTGCGCTTGTATGAACTGGGATGAGCGCGACGCGCGAGGGGGAAGGGCGCCACAGTCCCAGCTCTCGCCGCGGATGGCGGGCGGGAAGCGGTTACGGTTGCACGCTGTAGCTGCAGTCCTTTCGTTGAGATGTACGGAAAGTTACCACAATTCATGGAAGAAAATAGTTACCTCACAGAAAATTACAGGGACACAGTAGTGTGGTGCAAGGTTGTACGAGTTCCACAGCGACGCCGCGAGCCGACGGCGGACTGCCTTGGCAGCCAGCACTTGATTCGTACTGCCAGTGCATACCCGTGCATTCATGCTGTTGACAGATCTGGGGTCAACGACCCAAGTACAAAGTTCTAAGCAGCGGTCTGCTTTGCACTCCAGCCATATGAACTTCGGACTCGGACAATCAATCAAGGCGCGTTCTCACTCCAACTCCCGAGCTCGACGTCGCCCCATGCCCCCACTTCGCTTCACCATGTTCCCTCTGTTAACGATATCGAAAACCGAATACCACAACGAAAATATAATTTTTATGAACGCTGCTTTCCTGATGCGCAAGGGACGCCTTGTTTGCCACAGCGTCTGCTCTGCCCCTTCGAACTCGAGATGATTACATATTCCCACGCCTCCATCTCCCACTTCTGCTTCCCGAGATGGCTTTCCTTTGCCCCACGCCACAACTTACACTTCCACCCTCATCCCATCACCCACTCATCTCCTCCCAGCATGCCTCCCTTCTCCCGGCCCCTCGCCGCCCTCCGCAGCTTCAGCACCTCCTGCTCCGGCTCCTCCCCTTCGCCCGCCTCCCTCTCCCTCCCCCCCATAATCACCGTTCCCCTCCCGATCCCGCTCCCCTACTCCCTCGGCCTAACGCTACAAGAGTCCCTCGTCGCCCGTCGTGCGCGCGCGCGAACTACCTCCTCGCCCACGGCAGAGACCGCGCGCATCGCAGCGCAGGACGTGCTGCTCCTCCTCGAGCATACGCCCGTGTACACTGTCGGGCGGCGCGAGGCCGGGGGGGGCGGTGCGGAGTCACCCGAGGGGAGGCGGTTGACTGCGCTGGGGGCGGACTACTTCGCTACGCAACGAGGGGGGAAGATCACATTCCATGGGCCGGGGCAGCTCGTGGGGTACCCGATCTTGAATCTTGGCCCGATGAACGTGCGTCCTCTTCCCTACCCGTCTCTTAAAAGCGCCTAGCTGAAAACGCCCCCACCAGCTCTCGACCCGCTGCTACGTGTCACGCCTGGAACAGACGCTCATCCACCTGCTCCAAACTCGATACGACATCGCGTCCACCACCTCCGAGCACACAGGCGTGTGGTCGTCCCCGACTGAGAAGATCGCCTCCATTGGGATCCAGATCCGGCACCGCGTAACCTCGCACGGGTTCGCGCTGAACGTCGAGCGGCGCGTGCTCGACTGGTTCGCCCACATTGTCGCGTGCGGGATCGAGGGCGCGTCGATGAGCTCCGTCGAGAGCGTCGGGCGCGAGCGTGTACAGGGGATCACGGTGAAGGATGCGGTCCCTGAGCTGATTGGCGCGTTTGGGGAGACGTTTGGGAGACGGATGGTCAGCCTTGGGGAGGGAGAGGGGATGGACGAGGAGCTGGAGGAGATTGTTGGGTTGGCGGTGCAGCAGGCTAGGGCAGCGCAGGCGGCGCCTTTGACTGGATGACTTAGAGGACATCCCATAGACACATGGACCACGAATTGACTACGGAACACTAAAGCGTCTCCTGCCCCTTCCTCCTCCCCCCACCCCCATCCATCCTCGAACTCCGCGTCCCAAACTGCATCGCCCTTTTAACCCTCCTCGCCGCGCCCTCCAAGCCCGCCCTGCGCGCTGCCTCGCGCAACAACAACTTGTCGCCCTCCCCCTCTTTCCGGCGCAAGTCCATCTTCTGCTCGATCCGCAGCGAAGAGAGGAACGCGAGGAACGGGAGGGACAGGAACGGGTACCGCGCTTCGCGCGAGGAGGATAATAGGACACGGTCGTCTCGCCCGAGATTGCGCGTGGGGAGGCGGGAGAGGTCGAGCTGGATCTGTGAGGGCGGAGGAGATGTCGATTCAGATGCAGTTCGTCACGACTGTTACGAACGAACGCACCTCGTCAATCAACCCCTCCCACCCTCCGCGCTCGAACGTGCGCCGATGCCGCCCATACCCCCCCAGCGCCTCGTCCGCCCCCAACCCGCTCAACAACACCCGTGCGCGGGATGTGTACGCCTGCCGCTCCCCCCCCGGCGTCTGGATTGTCCCACATCCTCGGGAAGCGAAGAAGAGCGGTGCGGCGAGGGACTGCGTGGTTTGTCAGCTCGGCAGGGAGAGGGGAGGCTACGGGAAAACGCACAAGGTCCATCACCGTCCCGCTCGGGTGCATAAGATCCACTATCCTGCTCTTCTCTTGCTCGTACTCCTGCCCCCTCCCTCCCATCAGCCTCTCCCCTCGCATCAGCCTCCCTCCTCTCTCCTGCTCTTCCAACTTACCTCCAGCCCCACATCAATCTCAACCAACCTCCACTCCCTCCCTCCGCACACCCTGCGGAGCTCCTCCACGCTATCCCGCGCCGTCAGCCGGTCCGGCACGTCGAAAGACGCTGTGACCCCCGTGCGCGAGAAGGAGACGTTCAGGAGGTCGATTGGCTCGGAGGGGGGGAGGTGGAGGTGGGATAGGTACGCCACTGCGGAGGGGGAGGGAGTTAGTGGGAGCAGGGAAGGGGACGGGCAGGGGAGGGCCCACGGAATGTACAGTCTAGCCCGCCGGAAAAGAGGATCGCTATTCGGGCGGAACCTTGTTGCTGGCTGTCCACCCTCCGCGTCAGCTCAGTGTGCTTTGGCAGCCTGAGAAGGTAGGGAGGGGGGGATTGGATGCCCACCCATGCAGCCGCGGCACGTCCTGCACGCGCTTCCGCACGCTCTCGCGCAGGTGCGCGGTGAATTGTTCGACGGGGAGGTCCGCGTCTGGCGTGTGCACGTCTGGTGGGGGAAATGCGCGGTTGATCTGCGTTTGGGGGAGGTCGCGCGGGTGGGCGTGGAGGAGAGAGAGGGGGTCGGAGTCCTTCGTTCCTAGGTCAGCATATGGTCGCGGAGAAGAGGAAGGAGGAAGGAAGAGGAGGACAGAGGAGGGAGGGGCATACGGGCGTGTAAGAGTCGAGCTCGAGGAAGAAGACCGCCCCTGCGTCGAGCTCGTTGCACGGTGGTGCGGCAGTGGAGCTCACGGACGTAAGGAGGAGGGAGGAGGGCGTGGGGGTCGAGAGGAGGAGAGAGCGCCTGCCGAGTGGGTCGCGGGCGATGTAGAGCGTCCGGGTGGAGGAGCGGTAGTAGATCAGAGCGTATCTGGATGAAGATAGAGATAGTGAGGTTTCGGACGTTGGGTGGGAATAAGGAAGAGAGTAGAGGGGAGAGGGAGGATGCTCACGGCCCCTCGATCTGGCTGAGCACCTCGAGAGGCGATTCAGCCCGCTGAAGGAGGTCGAACAGCACTTTGCCGTCGTTCTCATGCAGGCTAATCTGATGCGCGCATTTTTCCACTCGTGTAAACTGACAGCAAAGAGGGAGGCGGAAAACAGCAATGCACATGGCACACGCACATCGACCCCATCCCAGATCTCGCCATTATACAGCAGCACGTCCCACGTCACGTCGCTCACAAGCGGCTGGCTCTGCAGCGCGTCTCCACGCAGATGGAGCACCGCCGCGTGGAACGCGAGATGCGCGTTGGGGAGGTCGATGGCATGCGAGCCTTGGTAGTCTGGCCCTGGACGAGCATAGCTCGGTCAGCCGGAAGGGGCGAGGGGGAGAGGGGGGAGGATGTGCCTCGGAGGGCGATGAGGGGGAGGAGGGACGGGTGCGGCGGTGGGTGGGGAGTGCTGGGGGAGGGGGAACTGAGCTGGAAGAGGATGCCGCACATCGGTGCGGTCGCGGTCGCGGGTGCTGGGTTGGCTGAAGTTTGCTGGGTGGCGGGGACCATGCGAGCTCGAAGGAGGAAGACCAGGCACGGAGCGCTGGGCTTCACACTGCCGACGGCAGCGTGTGCATGTGAACAAGGTGAATGCAGGTCCGCGGACCGGACAGCCGTGAGCGGCCAAGGCGTCCATACAGGTCTGACTAGGTATGTACAGCTTGATTGGTGTGGACGAACCTTATCCAGATTTGAGCGACAGTAACAGGCTGAAAAAGGAAGGTGATGGTGCGTGTTGTTCGAATTCGGCCTGGGGTCATCGACGGCGGGGACGAAATACGAGAGGTGGGGAGCGAGAACGGAAGACTGAGCTCCGCAAAAGCAGACTGCCGGTCTCGCGTGCCGTGAACTGCAGGATCCTCCATGCTACGCAATATAAATGCCTTTCTTTTTTCTGATAATAATTTCGATGGGACGCAAGTGCCATGAAAGCCAGCGAAAGATGCACGTCGGCCCGCGAAGCCGAATCGATGCTGATCGTTCAGAGATCAACGCCCGCTGCGCTTGGGGGCGATGTCATCTCTCCGTCCACGCCGCTCCAGGCCCTTCTTCTCTCTCGCTTTGCCTTGCCCCTAGCCCTTGCACCACCTTCTCTTCCCCATCAGCCACGACGTCCGCACTCTCCCGCCTCGCCTCCCTCGCAAACCACACAAAGATGTCTTCTGCTGTGTATGTCGCCTTCGTTGTTGTTGAGCGCGCGAGAGCGGGCGGTAGAATGTCATTGGGGCGCTGACAAATGTCTTGCTACTTCCCATTCCCCCTTCGACCCGTCTTCCTCCCCTCGTCCTCCGCGATCTGTCCACTGTATGCGACTATCATCCGCACACAATGCAGCGCCGACATCGGTCTCATTGGCCTCGCGGTCATGGGCCGTACGTCCACGGCCTCGATCGTCGTCCTCCGCGTCTTCTCACGCTGACTTCCCGTCCACTCACAGAGAACCTCATCCTCAACATGGTGCGCGCACCCACAGCACCAGCTATTTGAAAGGTTCCCGGAGGTGTCTGACGCTTTCTTGTCCTCGCCTGGTTCGTTAGGCCGACAAGGTGAGCTGGCACTCGTGAGATCGCTTTGGGGGCTGGCAGTTGACGTCACATGCGGCGGACAGGGCTTCACTGTTGCTGCGTACAACCGCACGACTGAGAAGGTCGACCGCTTCCTCGAGAACGAGGCCAAGGGTGCGTCCCCAGTGTCCGCAAAGGCTCAGGAAGAAATCCCGGGTTACTAAACAGGCCGCTCGCCCACCCACAGGCAAGTCGATCGTCGGCGCGCACTCCGTCAAGGAGTTCGTCTCGCAGCTCAAGAGCCCGCGCAAGATCATCCTCCTCGTGAAGGCGGGCAAGGCTGTCGACGACTTTATCGCGCAGCTCGAGCCGCACCTTGAGAAGGGCGACATCGTCATCGACGGCGGCAACAGCCACTACCCGGACTCGATCCGCCGCACCAAGGAGCTCGAGGCCAAGGGCCTCCTCTTCGTCGGCACCGGCGTCTCCGGCGGCGAGGAGGGCGCCCGATACGGCCCATCCATCATGCCCGGTGGCTCCCCGGCGGCGTGGCCCTTCATCAAGGAGATCTTCCAGAAGGCCGCCGCTCAGGTCGAGGGCGAGCCCTGCTGCGACTGGGTCGGCGAGGGCGGTGCCGGCCACTACGTCAAGATGGTCCAGTGCGTCGCGTCTCACAGCGATATCTCAAGGCTCTTCTGCTAACAGCTCTTTTCCACTTGAAGCAACGGTATCGAGTACGGTGACATGGCCGTCCTGGGTGAGGCGTACGACATCCTCAAGCGCGGCCTCGGCTACCAGGAGGACCAGATCGCCGACGTCTTCGACAAGTGTGCGTATCACCCCGTCTCCGCCTTCGAGCTACAGCACAACTGAAGCTGACGAAGTCCACGGTGGCCCACAGACAACAAGGGCGTTCTCGACTCCTTCCTGACCGACATCACCGCCCAGATCCTCCGCCACAAGACCGGCAACGAGGCCACCATCCTCTCCATCCTCGACTCCGCCGGCCAGAAGGGCACTGGCAAGTGGACCGCCGTCAACGCGCTCGACGTGCGTCTTCCTCTTCCCCCGTGCACCAGCACACGTCTGACAGGCTCCATTTAACGCACAGCTCGGCACCCCCGTCACCCTCATCGCTGAGGCCGTCTTCTCCCGCTGCGTCTCGTCCTTCAAGGCTGAGCGCGGCACCGCGTCCAAGAAGCTCGCCGGCCCCGGCCGCGAGGAGTTCAAGGGCGACAAGGAGCAGTTCATCGCTGACCTCGAGCAGGCCCTCTACGGCGCCAAGATCATGTACGTCGTGATCTGCTCCTCGTGACTTGCGGGAAGAGCATTAGCTGACCCTCATCGCTTCCTCTCCTCCCAGCTCCTACGCCCAGGGCTTCCTCCTCTTCCGTGAGGCCGCCAAGGAGTACGGCTGGAACCTCAACTACGCCGGCATCGCCAAGATGTGGCGCGGCGGTTGCATCATCAAGGTGCGTTGTTGACCCCCTCTCCCAACATCCATACTTCAAGGAGACTTACTCGCGCCCCCCTCCCCGCAGTCCGTCTTCCTCGGAGACATCACCAAGGCGTACCAGCGCGACCCGGCGCTGCAGTCGCTCCTCTTCGACGAGTTCTTCGTGAACGCGATCGCGAACGCGCAGGCGGGCTGGCGCCGCGTTGTCGCGCAGGCGACGCTCTGGGGGATCCCCGTCCCCGCGCTCGCGTCTGCGCTCTCCTTCCTCGACTCGTACCGCTCCGAGCTCCTCCCCAGCGCGTCCCTCACCCAGGCCCAGCGCGACTTCTTCGGCGCCCACACCTTCCGCGTCCTCCCCGGCAAGGAGAAGGAGGGCTTCGAGGAGGGCAAGGACATTCACGTCAAGTGCGTTCTTCCTCCCTGCTTTCCCTTCTCCTTTCTCCCTCCCTTCTCTTCCCTTCCTCCTCTGCCTCCTCCTATGTCCCCCACAACACCCACACGGATACTGACCTTCCCACCCTCCTTCCTCCTCCAGCTGGACCGGTCGGGGCGGCAACGTCTCCGCGTCCACCTACATTGCTTAAGGTGTTGATTGTCTGAGGGGTTGCGGGGGATGCTTGAGGACGATGTACGACCAGGGCGCATGACTTTTCCTTCTTTGATTCAAATCATTGTTTCTGTAGACTGAACGAGTCTCGCTTGTGCGTGCTGGATGCTCGTGGCTTCTGAATGCGTCTAAGGGAGTGGGGGGGGCGGGGGATTGAAAGCGTGGACGTCCTTGAGAGAGAGAAGTCGAGGGCATCGAAGGGCATCGAACTCAGAACCGAATCATAATTTCGTTGGTTGCCCCCTTGCTACGTACCGATAACCGAACGCATCTTTACAACGTGCGGCGGCGCGTTCGTTTGAGTCGATGGTTGCTCGCACTAAGTCCCTCGCTGCCCAATCCCGAAGGCGTGACCAGTCCTTCTTCGGGAACAACACCTTGACGATTCTTCCCAAACACCGTGGGGCGCGGCCGATGAAGACGACGAGGACAAGACTACAACCTTGCTGGTGACATTGGCAGGCAGGCAAAGCACTCCCAGATCTAGTCGAAGCGTCGCGCGCCTACCGCAGTTAGGACAGGGGCGAAGCCTTGAGAAATTTGGATACCGGGCGACCATGAGGTGCTTGCCCACACCGAGATTGAAAGATTGAGGAAGAAAGCAGTGGCGGCGGCGGCAGTCAACCACAGTCACTTCCCGCAGCCCTTGCGGTCCCAGCGGCGGTTGTCGTAGCCCCGCCTCCTCGTCAAGGAGGAAACACGAGAAACGCAGGAAGCGGTGGAATGTGGACGCATGGCAGTAGGTCCATGAGAGGTTGCGGCAGCGTTGTGGGAACGCAGATTAATATTGTTAAGGTTATTCTTTCGCCTAGAATGACTCTAGCTTTATTCCAGAGGTGCATTGACCAGGATCTTCGTTTTGACAAAACTGTGCAGGGAATGTGGGAGAATCGGCGATCGCTGCGAGCCGTGCAGGACGCCCTGCTTGCGAGCGGAGCTCCAGTTAGCGCTCCACTATAGCTAGGCCTCAGCTTAGTGAACGTACGGAGTGTTGCGTTTTCGGAGTGAAATAGTCTATGGAACCCGGGGACATGTCAGATACCGGTGCGCGGGGCGAGGAAAGCTTGAACAGCACGGTGGAGAACGCAGCCAGAGAAAGTCCTGCAGGACTCCTTGAGATTCGATTGAGCGAAGTAGTCAGACGTGCCTTCGGGAGAGCGGATGATAGCCTGCGGCTCCGTAGAGCGTGCCAGGTACGTGTGCCGAGAACTACGGATATGAGGCGACAAGAGCGAAGGAGATGCGAGGCACTACGTGGAGTACGGAGGAGGGAACAGTCGGACTACCCGCACGTGCCATCCGGAGGGTGGGGCCCAAAAGAAAAAAAAAAGGGGGGGGGGTCCCAGATCCTAAGAACTCTTGCGCGATCCGCAGAGCTTCTCGAGGCGGCTTGCGTGCAGGCGGACCTCCGGGCAAGGTGATCTGAGGAGAGGGTAGTGCGCGGCGGCACGGAGGTCAGGAGGGTCTTCGTGGAGCGAGTGCTCGGGGGATATTGAGTTATGGAGTGGGTGAGGATGTGTTTGCGTGTGAGAAGAAGAGTGGTGAAGGCCAGCGAGTGGTGGGTGAGGATGCCGATGCGGGTGCTGGAGGACTGGAATGTGCCAATCGCTGAGCTGGGACTGAGAATTAAGGAAAGCATACAGAATAGTTAAGACAAGTTTGGGTCGTTTTCATGTCACAGTTCAAGTGGGGAGAACAGCAAACGCCGCCATGCGATCACAGTAAGTCTGGAGGCTGCGATCGTCGCGCTCAGATGTTCAATGTCTTCTGATGAAGTAAATATATGTCAGCATCCACATATATTTTAATAAACCTTGACAAAGTTAGGTACCTACGGCTGTAGATCCGGAAGAGGGTATGCGAAAGCAAGCGTGCAATCACGCGCCGTTGCGTGCAGGTGAATGTCGGTCCATGTCCGTAATCAAGGCGTCGCTTTGGAACATCTGCGTTCGCGAGCAAATCGTCACAAGCCATTAAACTTATAAATACACAAGACCATGTACGATGACCACGCCCACCCACCGACTGGCGGACTGATGTGCGTACTCGCGGCTGACAGTTTCACCAAGTTTCACCTCTCCACCACTGCAACATGGTGCGGCTCCAAGCGGCCCCGTCATAATCATTAAAAGATATCGAGATGTGCTCTAGCTCGCGTCTTAAATGGAAAAAACACAAAAAATGGACATATCCGGAATTGAACCGGAGACCTCCTCCATGCTAAGAAGGCGTGATAAGCCACTACACCATATGCCCATTGATGTTGCAATGATATTTTCTTAATATAGTGTTTGGAGCATGCCTTCATTCTCTCCCATGCATCCAGATCTTTGCTTTAAGTACTTGAAGCCTGAGGGAACTGCATAGCACCAAGCAGAACTTGCACTGGGCGTTTTCCGTTTTGAGACTGTACCACGACGTGTACGTCAGGCAGAGGTGAACATTGTCAGCCTCGGTCTCAAGCCCGATATATCGGATTCATCATCTCCGGTCAGATTCCCCATTTCTTATCCTTCTGGTCAAGCCTTACCAGCTCACCCCCTCCCGTATCCTGATCTCACTCCGCACAGAATTTCCCGGCACGCCCCCGGCGCCTGCTTCTTAATCTTTGACTGCTGCGCCTCGGGCGTCCCGAATCTACATAAAGTTTCGGTTTTGATACAAACGCTTGGACAAAGCCAGAGTTGGGAGATCAGTGTCCGCGGAAGCGCTTTATCCGCATGCGGGGAAGCAGCTCTTCACTGCTTGCATAACCATTCGAATCCAGCTGCATCGAGACTCTGCTCATCTCAAGCGACGGTGTATAAGCTGTTTACGGTTAAAGCACCTACTTGAAGTACTGATTAGAGGTGTGAGGATTCAGCGCCATTGTGCAGCTGTGCAATGGGCGCGGCGCTGCATCGTCCTCCCATGTCTTCACCTTGTTTTGACAGGCAACGAGATTCGAGTGCCGGCCTTTACTTTCTATATTGGAACCGATGACCTGACTATCCTTACATATTTCGAGCGGCAGTTGAGGTGTTACTGGGCCGGATCAAAGGAGAACGCCAATACAACGCATTCAAGCAATCTGCCTTATGATATGACTAACCACTGGCGATGTACCGATGGTTGTGAAGTTGGATCACACCTGTTCATGGGACATGCAGGTATAAAAATCTTGAGAAAATTCCTGCTGTAGGACTGAAGCGGAGACTGCAGTGATATGGTGTATCGCTGACGACTCCCGGTATATCTTTGCCATCTCTGTTTGTGCTAGGTGCCGACACCCAACCGGGGATTGTCTTCATATCAGTGGGGTTTCCTGCCTATCAGTACGTTTTTACTGCCCTAGAGATGGCGGCCTCCCCGAAGGGTTGTCAGGCGATTCTGATCGTTCGGCAGCCGGTGACCTTGGCACGCTCGCGGTCACTGGTTTCAGCTTACACAGAGAGTTGCATGCCCAAGGCAAGGCGCTTCCCGCCAAGAGTCATGTCAGAGAAGCTTCTATTGCTTGTCGTGTTGACCTCCTGCCGTTGTTTCGAGGCCAACCGAAACGGCATCAGCGCTTTGGGAAAATGAACCTGCGCACTTGCCTTGCTTACACGCCTCTCCACCTCTTCGAAGAATCGCATCTTGGTTACATTACAATTAATCGTCTCTGATTTTTTTTCATCCTGTCCTGAAAATGCCAGGCACTGCTCCAGTGGAGCCGTGGCGTGTGTGTGTGTGCGGGGGTGTCTTCCAGTGACTCCTGCACCCTCGGGTTGCCTCGTGTGCTCCTGCAGTGTTGCTCGTGTTGCAAAGCAATCACACCAGGGTGAAGGAGAGATCGGGCTCCATTTTCGAAGCGAGGGCGTACCTGCGTTTGACAGGTGACACACAGCAGACGGCTTGGGCACACGAAGAAGTCAAGGCAATGCAAAAGCGTTCCGAGATTCCGCGAGCTACTGAGCGATCTGGCGCGCGTCCGATACAACCCCGAAGCAGCAGCAACACAAAGAAAAACCAAAGAACAACGCGCGAACTACGAGCAGACCATCATGCCTTTCCCGCATCAACAGCAACCATGCCCGCCTCCGTCTTCGCCTCGGACTCCGCGGCCTCGGCTACCTTCGCCTTGCTCGGCTTGCGCGCAAAGAACTTGCTGAACCCGCGCCGCGCCGGCGAGGGAGCGGTGGCGACCGCGGCGATGTCGGGCTCCTGCGCCCAGGCGTGCGCGAGGTCGACCATGGACGACTGCGCCGACTGCGAAGGCGACGCGAACGGCGAGATCGAGAATCCGCCGCCGCGAGAGGCGCCCGGCTGCGGCGAGTGCCGGTCCTCGGCTCCCCAAGGACTTGGCGTGCCGAAGCCGTCAACAGACTTCGAGTTCGCCATCGCGCGCTTCAGCTGCTCGCGCTCAGCGGCCGACGGAGCGAACGCGCGGAGGGACGAGAAGAAGGAGCCGCTCGAGCTGGACGGGCCTGCGCCGAGCTCGGGCGAGGGGAAGCCTGCGCTTGCCGTGCCGCCTCGGAAGCCGGCCGGGTCGCTCGACTGGCTGCGGCTGCCCCAGCCGGAGCGCCCGCTCGACACCAGCGGCCGGGAGAAGCTGAAGACCTTGGCGTCCGGGTTTAGGGATGGCGCGGCCGGCGTCGTCGATGCCTTGGTGAACCAGCGGCGCGGGCCCTTCGCGCTGCCGTTGTCCGAGGACTCGGCAGACTTGGTCGAGACCGGATCGGAGACGGTGCGGTAGAGCTGGGCGGGACCTTCGTATAGCGGCGTCGCGTCGTCATCGTCCTCGCGGTCGTCGAGCACCTCCGCGGCGTCACCATCCTCCTCCGTGAACGGCGCGAAGGAGACGTGGGTCGCGTTCGCAGCGGCGGCGGCGGGCGACGTCGGCCGGGAGATCACGATGTGCGGCGACTCGGGCTTCTCGTCCAGACCAGGCGGGCGCGGGGGCGAGGGCGGCTTGGACGTAGAGGTGTGACCGTTCTGTTGCGGGAAGAGTAGACCAGCGAGCTTGCGACCGCGCCGTTCGGACAGACCGGCTGCCGTCACGACCGCTTCGGACTCGGACTCGCTCGCGCTCGCATCCGAGCCGGACACGCTCGCGAGGCCGAACTCGCTGATCGCGGTGCTGAGGACCTCGTCGTCAGGCGCGCCAAAAGCGTCGGGACTCGCGTCGCCCTCGAGCTGGCGGAAAAGATTGCTCGGCAGCAGGCTGGTCGAGAGCGGCGAAAGAAGGCTGTTCCCGCCCTCGAGCGAGGGCGTGCGAGGCGGCGAGAAGCTGAGGTTCGAGTTATACAGGCTGACGTCGCCGTCAACCGCCCGCGCGAGGTGGGGGAACGCGATGCCGTGGTTGTTCGTGTGCTCGACGATCGAAGCCGTGTCGTAGATGCCGTGGGAGCCGGGGGGAGGTGTCTGCGGCGCCGCCGCGACGGAAGCGTGCGGAGCGGGGCCGAAGTCGGAGTACGAGTCGCGGTGCGGCAGGAACGGGCGGTAGGTCGAGATGGAGGCGTCAGACATGGTGGGCGAGGCGAAACCGGAGCCGACGTCGTGGGCTTCGTCGGTTGGCGAGCTGGGGTTACCTGTGCCTGCGCGGCGCCGTTGGAGCATCGAGAGCGTGTTGTGGACCGGAGAAGAGTAATCCCAGGGCGAGTGGCCGTACGAGGGCGGCGACGAATGGTCGGAGGTAGCGGTAGCGGGACCGTGGGCGATGGAGTAAGGGTTCCAGCCGGCGGCGTCGAGTTCGCGCCGGCGAGCGTCGCGCTCCCCGCGTGCCCGCTCGAGCTTGACCTTCTCCTCCGCGACCAGGTCCTCATACTCGCGCACGCGAACGCCGAGCGCCGCGACGACGTCCTCGGCTACGCGGATCTCCTCCTTCTTGTGCGCGATCTCTGCGTCGATCTCGTCCGACCTCGTCCGCACCTCCTCCTCGCTCGCCGACACCGCCGCAGCGTTGTCGGCGATGCACTGCCGCAGCTCCTCCATCTCCTGCGCCATGCTGCTCATCCGCGCGAGAACGGCGTCGCGGGCCTTGACCGCAGCCTGCAGCTTGCGTTCGGCGTCGCGCTTCGTCGCCTCGGCCTGGCGCTTCGACTCCTCGAGCGACTTCGTCCGGTTCTTCAGGTCAGAGCGGAACGCGTCCTCCTCCCTCTTCTTAGCGCGGAGGTCTTCGAGCGCGGACTGCAGCTGCGCGTGCGACGCGGTTGCAAAGGTGTGGGACTGAGCGATCTGGGCGTGGAGCTCGGCGACTTGGGCTTCCGAAGCGGATATGCGGGCGAGGATATCGAGGACGGCGGGAGACTGTGCAGGATCTTCGGTAGGTGGGGGTGTTGGAGGAGAATGAGGTAGTTCTGAAGAAGCGGCAGGCGGCGGAAGGGACAGCGGTTCGGGACTGGCTGCTGGCGGGCGAGCGCGCTCCGGCAGTGGCGCGACCTGACGGCGTATGCGGTTGGCAGGATTCGGCGACGGAGAACGTGAACGGCCCTGCTCCAGGTCGGGCCCCGAGCTTCGCCGGCCCTTGTGCCGATCCCTCCTTCGCCGAGACGGCGGAGAGAAGGTAGGCTTGGGCGGGGTCGCGTTCGGCGGAGGCTCGTAGGACGCCGATGCACCTTTCACTGCCGAGGCGGACGTGTGAGCAAGATGTTGGGGAGAATCGGTACGCGAGAGTGAAACTCACGGTCCAGGAACGCGTCGTCGTCGCTGTCCTCCACGAGCCGCACCTTCTTCAGGCCGGCCCGCATCTTCTCTTCCCGGAAGATCTTCCGACCCCGCGCATCGAGTTCCGGCAACTCGCCGCAGAACCACCACCGCCCAAAAGCGCCGATGTACCATGCGCCGGCCATCTCGGCAACGACGTCGCTGGCCTCGTACTTGGCGGTCGGGCCGGAGGCGTTCGGCGAGACGACGACGACGGAGAAGAGGGCGAAGGAGCGGAATAGATAGGCTGGGGTGCGGAGGGTGACCGAGAGCTTGTGAGCGGCGTGGAGAGGAAAGTTGATGTGCGCGGGTGGAGTTGGTGGATTGGAGGTGTGAGCGAGGGGTATGTCGGGTGTTGCAGTACCATTGGGTGATGGTTCCGGTGATAGAGAAGAGTGGAGCCGTAGTAGATGGTTTCGAAAAGAGAGCTCGGTGAGGTACGCGCGGAAAGAGCCCTCTGTAGGGTTCGTAAAGTGGGCTGTAACGGTGAGAGAAGGGTGTCAGCGATAGATAGCGTCCGAGCGCAAGCCACCGATCAAGTGAGTCCGGAGGTCGAAGAGGACTCGAATTTGAACAGCTCATTTGAATGCACGCCTTGCTAGTGACAAACGCCACTTGAATAGGCTCTGCAACAAGGTGGGAAGACGCTCGCTCTGCAGCCCGCACGCGGCCAGCAGCCCTCCGGTGCCTCCCAGCTCGCCTCCCAGCTCGCCTCACACGCCCTCTTCGCCCATTTGACGTGACAACCGCAGGAAACAGCAAGCTCACCGAGGATGACAAGGATGACCATAATGAGACATCCCCAAACCCCCCACCCATACGACCCAAGCTGCTCAAAGCCAGCGCGCCCGCCGATGCGGAGCGCCCCGAGGCCGAGGAGGACGGAGCCGAGTTGGACGCCCATCCTGCTCCTCAGAGGCGGTGCGGGAGCGGTGGAGGACGACAGCTTGCCACTGGGCGCCTCGTGCGGCGCATTCGTACCGGCGAATTCGTCTGCAGGCGGCGGCGAACGCGTCGGCGAGCGAGAACGCGACAGAGCGGCGTGTGTGGTAAATCTGCCCAAGGAACGGCCGCCAGCCACGCTGATGAGCCTCCGGGGTCCGAATATGCCCCGTGATTGTATGGAAGTGCATTCCAAAGGCGTAGACGTACAGCGCCACGGAAAACAAGAAAAAGCGAGGGCGCAGGCGGCGGCGAAGACGAGCAAGGCGAGGCGAGGGTGAGAGAAGAAGCGCGCCTGAAGCCTGAAGGGCTCGACTCTACCAAGACTTGACAGCTGAAGGGTGGCCTACTTAGCGCATTCTAAACCAGCTAGTTTTTTGCTAGTCTTTTACACTCCGCCGGCAATGGTTTCGTCGGGATCATGCTGCGTCTGGACCGACCCTCTTCGGGATCATAGGAATCGTATTACACAGGTACAGCCTCGGGACCCTCTTTGACGTCCTCGATCGCCCGCCGCAGCAAGAGTCGCCGATGCAACCGCCCACGCAAGCCCACGCAGTCCACATGCGTGGTTGAGTATTGATATGGCTCGGACAGCATTTTTGGCGAAAAAGAACTATATTCCATCACTTCTAGCGATGTTCTGGAGTCGTACTGGAGAGCAGCGAGCTCGAGGATGATCCGACATGCCTCGCTGTTTCTGAGGCAGCGAGCGAGTGAATTGAAGGCGGCCGAGCGCTCAGCGAGCCGTACGGCACAGCATGGCAGTGACGGAGTGCCTCACTCAGCAATTGTTTCAAGAGGCCGCCGGTTGATCAAGTTGTAAGGTCACAATACGAACACGAAACCGCCCTCCCTGATGCTCATCCACAGGAGGCCTCTTCCCCATCCTTCGACGTGTTCCAACTGTTTCGCAATCTTGGACAAGCCTGCAAAGTCGGAATGATATAAGGAATGCCTTCAGTCTAATACCGCAAGCTACATGGTTAGCTGGATAAACGTCTGCTGGCGCTCGAAGGTCGGAGTGGCTGGATGGAGCCTTGCCACGTCCTGAAGTTGGCCTAGTCGGCCCAACGTACTCGACACAGTAACAGCTCAAATCATGTTCATACTGCAAGAGACTTGAGGAAGCACATGCAGGTCTGGCAAGTGAAGGCCAGCTCGTGGCGGTACCTAAACACACATGTACAGACGAGCCAGCGCATTTTCCCTGGACCTAGGGAACATTTCCATAGCCGCAAGTGCCACTGACGAGCGGTTTTTTTGGGAAGACCATTATATCTGAGTCGACTCAGGACGATGAGGACCACTTCGGCAGCTTACCAACGTTATTTTTAATAGTTTGTGAACGGTGGAGTACAGGCTTTCCATGCTGGCGCCTTCTTTATGTGCCAAGCTTGGAGTGTCCAAGCGCTTCGTCCCTGTCAGGAACGGAATCATACTGGTAGAATCAGGATTGGATATGGGTATTTACGTCTGTGTATTGCAGCTTTCGACGTCTCCAGAGGCTGTGGTGAGGTCGGAAGTACTGGGTTGTAAGTGCGACAGCGGGTGTGCATTGGGTTACCAGGCGGCAGCGTTGCCAACGTTCTAATGTGGTTTCTTGAAAACTAATTCAAGAATCTCAATGGCCTGCAATAAAAGAAGTCCACGCTTCAAAGCCCGAGCCATCTCGTTGCCTCACGAGGATTAGACTACGGGCGTCAGGCACATCACTGGGGCAAATCTCCCCTCAATATGAGCATGGACAATACATAGCAGCCTATAATCTGTAAAACGAGTCTGTTTTCGACAGGTCTGAGTAGCGTTTCCATGAGCGGGGAATGTTATGCAGGGTATGATGCAAACACGGGTACAATGCTTCTATGCAAGTGGGGGTGCGGCGCAAATAACACGGGGCGGGAAAGTATTGAGGAAAACGTATAGAAGACAGAAGAATGTAAACGAGGTGCATGAGCGTCTGATCTTCTCGCCTAGCGTCGAGACTGCGATGACGACGCAGCCCGCAGGCGAGAGGCAGCGTCCATTCCCTCACGCTGGCAGTCCTTGCGATCTCGTTCTGCGCAAGACAGCCCGTCACTAGAATTGAATAAAAAGAAACGGCGGGAGGTCTGCCACGCACCCATCCGAACTCGCTCTGCGCTGCGTTAACACGCCGCTGCAGTGCGGTGCTCGCAGACCGTGGTTCTGGAATATCTTCTTGAACTCGTCCTTCTTCCGGTCCTAGCCGCCTCGCATCGCCGTCCGTCAGCGCGCATGCCGCTTTGCACCCGAGCCTAAGAAGGGCGTCCGCGCCCTCGTGATCGAGCAGCGCGGGCAGAGCGGGTTGCCGTGGTAGCGGTGGGGGCGGCGCGCATTGCTGATTCGGAGGAAGGCGCGAGCGGGCTGAAGAGGAGGTAGCCGTGCGCATGGGTCTCACGCCGGGGCAGCTCGCGACGAGGGGGTTTTCAGGGGCGGGGGCAGCGGAGGGGGCGGCTGAGTAACATGCTGCAGTCGACGAGTGCTTAGGTTGGCTTGAGCGGCGCGCAGTCGAGCCTGACGCAGCTCGCTCATCCAGACCGGCAACGGGGGGTTGTAGGTCTTTGTCTGCAGGTGGCGAATGTAATCGCTGGCAGCTTGTGTGAGAAGACGAAAGCAATTAAACTCTCAGAGAGTTTCCAAATACTCGCCGAACTCCTTCGTCTCCACCGCGCCCGTTTCCGCGTTCCGGCAGCGACTCGGCCCATGAAGCGTACGTATTGCGCTCGACGTCCAGTCGACGCCGGTCGCGTCCGTGCGGTTATACAGTCGTTCGCGCAGGACATTGGACATCTTGCAGCCATAGCCACCAGCCCAGCTCGTCTGTGAGGCAAAGGGCGTCTTCAGTACCCTTTCGTGCGAAAGAGACCATTGCAGGCCTCAACTCCCCAGCGAAACATCGAGCGTGGAGGCGTGACTTCGGACTGATCCGCCGAAAGGCAGCTCAGCACTACGTCCACCTCTTTTGCATACGGAAACAGGTGTTCGTTGACGCCACGGCTCCCGCCGCCACTCCGCCCAAAGAAGCCGTTCCCATACCACCCCTCTCCGCGATCGATCTAGGACCAAAGGTCTGAATTTCGGGCATCGTCTGATGTCCAAGCTTGTCAGCGACATCAAGAAGAAGTCTGCAAATGTGGCTGTACAAACCTCCGTAGACTCCTTGATTTTCGCCGTTTCATCCAAAGAAGGGGGATGTCCGGCGAGAGAAGACGAGACATGAGGTCCGTGCAGTCCGGTATTGACGATGGCGAAAGGATCCGCGTCGACATGTGAAGAAGCCAAGGACCTCAACGCCAAGTAGACCGGTGCGTAAACGGGGTACGCATAAACGGCAGGCTCGAAAAAAGCCTCCCTTAAGTCGTACAAAGTCTCTACCAGTATCGTTCCCCCAGTCGGTCGTGAAGGTCGAGGTTGACTGAGAAAGTTCGGTAGGGTGGGAGGCGGGAGGGTGAAGGAAGGAAAGAGCGTGCGAGCCTGAAATGACCGATCCGTTAATCACCAGACGAGGGTTTTCTGGTGCGGACGGATGAGCTGGACGCAAGCTTCGAGGGATGGGCCTGACGATGCATAACGCGTGGCGCTGCGTTTTAAACCACCTCCTCACTGTGCTTTGTTCCTTTATCTGTTCAGACATGGAAGGTCTTCGCTTCATTTACCTCTGTCGGATGTCTTATACAGCCGCTTCCGCCCACAAACGAGGCAATCGCACATTCCGCGGCATTGCTTGCCTCATCCGACCGTTTTAAGCGTCGGTATCCCAGATCCGTACTGACGATAAATTTCCAGTGGAATTCCCACATCAATAATCTTCTACAAATCTGATGATCGTGGCAACTCTGGGCTCTCACAGGTGCACATGGATGGGGTCGAAGTGTGGTTCGACTTGAAGCGGTTCCGCCATGGTCAGTGCCATACCTACCGTCAATCTCGTAAGCCAACTGAAAACTTCTCCTTCTCTACAAAAGTCTTGCAGTGCACGGCGCTCG
>JTLS01000347.1:0-21006 GCA_000826855.1 Basidioascus undulatus | reverse complement strand
AGGCGGAGGAGAAGGGAGAGGTGGTGGAGAATGGGGATGGATGCGGGTGCGGGTGCGGGAGTTGGGGAAGGCGCAGATGCGGGTAATGGTGTGGGGCAAGAGGACAAGAAGCGGAGGAGGAGACGGAAATACCACGATGGGTGATACCCTTGCAAGTTGGTTGGCGTGTGGGAGCGGAGGCTGCAGACTGTGCGTTGAGAGGGGTGGGAACGCTAGATGGTAACGAGGTGGGCGCCCGCGAGCTGGGGTGCTCGGGATAGGGAAGGACAGGGATGCCGGGATATGGGCATGCCGGAAGGTCGGACTGCTGGGTAAGGGCATACTGGTAGGTAGAGGGTGCGAACGAAGTCTCGAACGGCGCTGTGACTGTCGCAGGGGCTGAGGGTCGCTCGTGTGCGAGATATCATATGTTCTTTTTTCCTTCCAGGCAGAACAGAGTGCGGGTAAGCTGGACTCCTCGGACTTCGAACGTGCAGCTGGGCAGCACAATTTTCTCCGGCGCAGTAATCGTTCAGTCCGGCCAGCAGGCAAGACGGGCCTCGAGGATGGGTGCCTCGCCGCGTTTCTTGTCCTCCCACCGCCGTCGCGTTCGCCACCACTGCCACACCACGCCCATCCCCAAGCCCATTCACCAAAAGAAACAAAAGCCTCTCCATCTCCTAAGTACAATGAACCCCTCCCGCCACGCCGCCGACCTCAGCCTCACCAGCCCCTGGGACGCGGCGCCGAGCTCGACCTGTGCGTGTGCCCCGCCCTTCTCAACCCGCCCTTCCCTGCTTGGGGCCCTGCTGAGTTGGGGGGACAGACATCCTCGGGAGTCTCACTCGAGGAGGAGTGTATCTCCTGTTCTCTGGTAGGAGGTGGTTTCAAGGAAGGCTGACGGGTGGGAGGACAGGGCTGCACGGGTGCGCAGCTGCGTTTCTGTCTTGCGTCCGTGGTGGGAAGGGAGGCGGTGGTGACGGGAATTTGGAGGGTATAGGTCCGGAGCCGTGCAAGGTATATTCTTTAGTTTGCTTGTATAGACCGCCTGAGCTGAGATGGGCGACTGGCGAAGGGAACGCCTATCGCGAAGGGCGAGCTGCGAGCAGGAGAGCTTCGAGAGGGTGGGTCAACTCTCCTCGCGATGACAGACCTCATATTCGGACTGTGCTGAAATCTTATTTTGGGGTGGGACGATAGGTCTTCTGGCGCCACTGGGTGCGTCTGTTTGTTTGCGCGGCGGGGGTGTCGGCTGAAGCGGAAACGGAAAGGGCTGCGTGACGGAGAGGCAGATCCAGGTGCGCTTCTATCGCTTTTAAACGCACGCCCTTTGACCTTGAGCACTCATGAAGATTGAAATGAACAGAGCATTGTCTCCGAGTGCGGCGCCGCCGGGCCCGCGTTCATCGAAGGCTTCTCCGAGCTGAGTTGCGTCCCCTGCTTTCCCACTGCATCGAAACGAAGTCGTCTTACTGCTATCACTTCGCAGCGAGGACCACCAAGAGCGCGTGCAGCGCGCGCTCGACAACGGGCACGGTGAGATTTGGTGTTCCCTGCTTGGATGGGACAAGCTCAAGGCAGGGACGGAGCGACGCGGACAGTCGGCGCTTGCGACGCGGGGAAGGTGTATACAAAGTAAGCTTGCATGAGTTTAACCAGACTATACGAAAGAAGTAGAACAAAGCGCAAAGGGGTTTGGTCGAGTCGCTTGCTCAAATTTGCAAGGCCGCAGAGGATGCAAAGCGATTTTCATTTTTAGACTTCACCAGATTCAACCGTTTCGTGGCCTGCCAAGTATGGTCTTATTCCACTTGGCCTTTGTGATACACATCACTCGAGCAAGCAGGGACGGGGTTTGTAGCCTTCACGAAGGCCGGCTGGTGTTGTTTCCCCGCAGGCTTGAAAGCAGCCCGCATTCCTTCGGCGCATCCCGCATACCGTACTCCCGGCCCCGCGCACCTTGCCAGTCTGCTTGAACGAGGGTATTCGAAACGCTCTTGCAGTTTGACCCTCACGTCTTCAAGAAGCCATTATGGCCGCATCCATGCGCGTATGAAGTTTCGCAGCATGCATAAAAAACACCCAAAAGAAGAATAAGTCTATAAATCTCGTTTCAATCCAAAATAGTTCAACCCTCAGACTCAGCCGCTGCCGCCGCCGTTTCCCGAGCACGACGCAGGCGCGGACGTGCCTGCAGCGCTCGGACTTAGCCCCAGCGACTCGACGAGGCTTGCCCAGACCACAGCAGGCTCGCCGACGCCGGCGCCGCCAGTCCCAGGCACTCCGCCCGCGGACGTGCCGGACGTCTGGTCTGGTCCGCCCGTCATCCCGATCGAGGGCCAGAGTCCACCCTAAGTCGAACAAAGAAGGAGGCAAGCCGAGGTGTGAGCTCATTCTGGTCGGGACAGTGCGAAGGAGAAAAGCGAAAGGAGGGACGGAATGACGCACCGACTGCACGAGCGCGTCGAGGTCGATCGTCGAAGGATCGAAGGCGTACGACCCCGCGTATTCACCACCCACCATCTCCTGCTGCTGGTGCTGCTGGTGCTGCTGGTGCTGCTGGTGCGGTCGCTGCTGATGCTGGGGGAGCGAGTACCCCTGCGTCTGGCGCAGCAGTGCGTCGAGGATCGGGTCCTGCTGGAATTCCGACTGTGGCTGGGCAGCGGGGGGTTCTCCGCCCGCGCCATAGTACAGCGGCGCGTGCATCGAGGATGGGTGGTGGAACGCCATCTGAACGGGCGGCGCGCCCGCAGCAGGGAGCAGCATGCCCGCCGGGTAGAACGATGGCGAGAGCGTGCTCGCTCCGCCTCCGCCTCCGCTCACTGACATCGTCGACGCTGGCAAGTTCGTCGCAGTCGGCGTCGGATGCTGTCCCGGTGGCGGCGCGGGCGGCGGCGGCGGCTGCTTTGAGGTCGAGGCAGACTTTTTACGTCCGCGCGAGGGGAGGCGCGCGATCTTGTGCTGCTGCTGCTGCTGCTGCGCCGGCTGCTGCTGAGTGGTCGGGCTCGGCTGCGCCTGCGTCTGGTGAGACGAAGCGGACGACGAGCGCTGATAGTCGATCGAGACGGCCCCGGGCGACGCGCGCAAGTCGCGGTCCTTCTTCTTGCTCACAAGCCGCGTCGACACGCCCAGCATAGTCATATACTCCTCGTCCTCCTCGTCCGCCGCCGCCGCGTCGGCACCCGCGCTGGTTCCCGTCGCGGCAGACGACGTGCCAGGCGAAGATGCCATGGGAGAGACGCCCTGGCGGTGCGCGTCGAGCCGTTCCTGCGCGCGTTGGCGGAGCTTGAGAAGGACGGGCAGGCCGGAGCGTGCGCGCGAGCCGGGTGGTGCGGACGCAAAGAGCTCGCACGCGGTCGAGAGGTCGTCCCAGGCGGAGGCAGCCATCGTCGAGCCGGGGGAGAGGATGACGGATGTCGCCATGCAGACGGCGGCGGAGAAGGCGTGGTACTGTCCGCGGGGGGAATGTCGGCAGTTGTCCAGACGAGACACCATCGATGAGGTGAAATGACGCACCCAGAAGTACCAGTGCCTGAGCGACAGCGCGGGGTACAGGGAGTGGATGGACTTAACGACGCTGATGAGGACCTGTTTTCGCCCGCCGGTCAGCACTTTCGCTCCGCATCCTTCCTCAACTGGAGCGACGAGGCACCTTGCAGCACTCCGAGATCGCAATGAACGACTGGGCGAACTTGCTGCGCAGCGGATCGGCCGGGTGGTCCTTGAGCGCCCGGGCAAAGTACCGGCGCTGGAGGAAAAGCACCGTTTCGTTCATGATGACCGCGAGGGTGTGTTGCTGCGAGCGCCAATCGTGCCCCCAGAATGATCAGAGGGCTGTCGGGCGAGAGCAGTAATGAAAGGAAAGTGAGTGAGTAGGGGGCAAAGGTTGGCGATCGCACCTGGAACGTGAGCCGCAAGTTGCCCCGCCGCACTTCGGGCGCGGGAAGCGAGGGGTCGTGCCCTTCCTCCGGGTGGCGCGAGTGGAGGACGAGCGACGCGGCGCGGCAGCGGATGAAGGAGGGAAGGTTGCGCTCGAAGTCGCGACTGAATAATCCCCCCAAAGGGTCGTAACGAGGAAGTAAAGGACAACGAGAGGAAGGGCAGGACGCACATCTCCCGATCGAGCCGAACAACCGTCTCGTACGCCGGCGGGTGCACGCCAAAGACCTCGTCGATGATGCGCGCTGTGACGTGCGTGAAGCGGAACTTGAGCGTGTGGAACCCCACGCCGTCCTGCTCGTCCGCCGGGTGCTCGTCGTCGTGCGGGAACTCGCAGTCATAGTGCCGCGGGTGGATCGAGTAGCTGTCACGGCGAATGGGAGGATGTTAAGGGCGTGGGGAAGATGGAGGAGGGAGGAAGGGACGGACGGGCGACCGAAGCAGATTGACTGCGCCCGGAGGTTGAGTTGCGGTGAAAGCCGGTACGAGAAGGCAGTGTGGGGAGGGGACCGGCGCACCTGGAAGCAGTCGATCGAGTGCGACTCCCAAAAGACTCGTCTGTTTCCCCATCCGCAGGCATGAGCGATTCTTTCCCCACTGCATGTCGCCCTCACGTGCAACTCAACGACACACCGCCGCTCGTCCAGCTCGTCCGCCTGCAGCCCCCACCTTGCTCCATCGCGGTGCAGGCCCATCTGCTCCGCGCCCACATCAGCACGGTGTGCCCAAAGAAGAGAGGGAATGAGATGCGGACAGCTTGGATGATTCGCATCGACATGCCGAGCAGCGGCCAGAACGAGTCGCCACCTGTTACGCGCTGGGAGTTTCTGTGGGCAGCCCGAAGTTGAGCGAGTGGACGTAGATGGGAAGAGGAAGACGAGGAAGACGCACAGAAGGTAGCTGCCCATCATATGCTGCACTTCCGAGCCCACCAATCAGTTCGCATGCCCTGCAAGGTCGGCATATAGGAGTGACTCGCCATAGTCTGCACGCTCGCGACAGTATTATTGACGAGGAACCCGCTGCCCGCGAGCGCCGCGCGCGCGAGCGCGTAGAACCGGTGCGAGCCCGCGTCGTACGGCGGGAGCTCGAGGTTGAAGAGCGTTCCTAGGGCGAGGACCATGAAGAGGAGGGCGAGCTTGTGCGGGTGCGGAGGGGAGGGGGGCGGCGAGGAGGAGGAGGAGTAGAACATCGAGAAGTCTTGGAAAAAGGTTTGGCGGGGGACGATGTCGTACCTGGGGGGCAAGTCAGCAGGGTTCAGAGGGTAGGGGAAGGGAGTAGAGGGGAGGGATAGCGAGGCGGTAACGCACATCCACGCTTGATGTCGGAAATAGGAGTCCGCGAGCACGCGCGCCTCGTCCTCGGGCGGGAGCTGCGAGAGCAGCATCTGCATGAGCGCAGGGTGGGAGTATGTGCTGCTGCAGAAGGGGAAGACGGTGGGCGCTGGGGCGGGTGTTGGCGGGTGCGTGGGGAGGTGCGAGGAGGGCGGAGGGAGCGAGGTGGCGGTGGTGGTGGAGACTGGGTGGGAGGATGGGGATGGGCCCGCAGGTTGGAAGGGCGTAGATGTGCCGAGCTCATGCTCGTCGCTCTGTACCAGATCGGGATGCGGATCAGCCAGACTCGGCAAGAGAGAAAGAAGGGTTTGTCTGACCGACCTCCTGCAGCCACTCGCTCCCCGCGCTCGGGCCGACATACTTAGCGCGCCCGCCTTCCCCAAGCGTAAGCATCCCAAAGCTCCTCCAAACATCCTCCTCATCCTCGCCTTCCTCCTCCGAGGCGCTCAGCGCAGGGGGGCTCTGGAACGCGGCGGACACGCTCGGAATGAGCGGGACGGTGGGCGCGGGGACGGGGAGCGCGGCGGCGCGGAGGGCGGACTCGAGCTGCGTTATCCGTGTGAGGAGCGCTTCGGTGTTGGCTACCAGGGCGAGACTGGGGAGGGGAGGGGAGGGGTGAGATGCATGAGATAGAGGGAAGAGAGGCGGGACACACCGAGAGCCTTTCCCTCCTTTCAGCACGCCCGAGGGACAGATCGCTGCGCACCCGCGCTTCTTGCAACTCGCGCACGGCCAGACACGATCACACTTCAGCTTAAGGCGCCGGCATTCTTGAATCCACTTCCGCACGTCAGTCCCTCGCCTCTAGACCGAGAAAGAAAGGTGAGACTCAGACGCACCAGCGCAGCTCAGCAAAGGCCTCTGCCTCTTCTTCCCTGCTCCACCACCTCCCCCTCCCCCTCCTGCACTCGTACTCCCCTTACGTTTCGGCGCCCCCTCCCCTTCCTCTACGCCCATGCCCTTATCGTCCTCCTCCTCCTCGCTCGCACCCGCGCTGCGGCTGCGCGGGCGCGGGAAGGGGTCATCCATCTGTGCTTCCGCTGGAGCAGGAGCACCAGAAACAAGGGGGACCGAGAACGGGTGTCGGGGCTGGTATGGATGTTGATGGGTTTGCGACAGGGAGAGGGGATCGAGGAGCGGCGGCGATGTGTGGTCCATCACGGACTTGAGTGAGTGTGAGTGAGTGGGCTCGATGGGTTGTGATGGTCAAGATCAAAGAACAAGAGTGAGCAGATTCGGAAGATGCAATAATCCATGGCCAAGCCCTCCCAGCGATCGCTTGCCAGGGGGAGCGTTCGCAGCGTGAGCAGGTGAGCAGGCGCAGGGGGCCCCGTCCGGTCCGGGCTCCGAGACCCCCATGTGAGAGAGCCAAACGCCAGCGGATGAATATCCGACGCTTGAGATTCGCCGTAGATGAGTAAAACCTTTGATGGAGTGGGTAAGACTATGGTCGACACTGGAATGGACGACGTGCATGCTGGGGACATGGTGGGGAGAGCGAGAGCCGGGCGGAAGAGTCAGGGACCGAGGTCGAGGAACAGATTGTTTGGCAATTTACGGGCATTTAGAGGTCCCACTGAATCAAGCGTACACTTAACCCCAGAGAGATATTTTTCGATGTTACAGCAATAAAGGAAACGTAGAACGAAAGTTTAGATCTGATAGCACCCCCAGTCGAGCTCACGAAGAAAGTTCCCCACGCCTGTGCTGCACAATGCAACGTCAAGGAGGGCCACATAAACCGGCTGTCAGGCAACCTGCTTTCCCGACAGCATAGGAATATGCTCAGATTACCTTATTCAGTCATTATCACTTGGTATATTCAACACGGCGGATGCCATAGAAACATCTGCTTTGACTGAGCACTTGTGAGGACCGCAGCCACCGTCTGCAGACTCAAGCAGCTGGAGTAGCGAGCGGCGCATGCACAGCAAACGTAGCAAACACAAGAACAGCATTTCTCTGAGCACGGCCGCGTGAAAGTAAAATAACGATATCGAGCAAGTTTACTTCCCGCCAGTGTTGCCCTCCTTCCCCTCCAGCCCCTCCGTCGGTATCGCCCCCCTCCACAACCCCACCCACAATCCACCTGTTGCTCTCCTTGATCACTGTTACCTTGTATCAGGCCAGCGCCGAAGTCACGCGCCGCGTCGCGATCGAGTATATCTTCTACTGTGATTATGCGTCTGCGCGCGAGAGGGTCAAACTCCTGCGGACGCGCAGCCGCACAATCATTGTAGAAGATATACTCGGTAGCTAAGCGCAGGCGATATCTGCGCTGGCGTGTAACAACTCAATCCCTACAGAGCTTATAAGCGCACAAAGTGGTGGTCGTCCCGGGCAAGAGTGGTGATGGTTGTGGGATGTGGGATGTTGGAATGGGCCCGAGCCCCGTCCGGGACTGCTGGCTTTTAAGCACAACACCGCGGCTACTTCGGAGTAAAAGACCGGCCGCGCAGCACGACATTTCCTCCTTGACGCCGGACGCCGTTTTCTCCGTTTCCTGCGCGCCAGTGTACTTGCGGAACGCACTTGGCGCCCTACAATACATAGGCGGAAGGCGGAATGAAGTAAGGGGGCCGGTTGGAGACTGCAGAGCTTCGTGTGGGACAAGGAAGAGCGGCATGGAGAACCATTGAGGGTAAGATTATTAATGAAGAAACGACGATGTGGCCTTCTGTTTGCTGTTTGAAGTGGGCAGTCGGTGAATGGTGCAAAGGCTGACTCCAGAAACCAGGATAAGAAATGCACCATAGCACACCGATTCGTATCACAAAAATTTTCGAGAGTATTTACAACAAAGGTTACTCCGGATTACTCTATGCACGCACTCGCAAGCGCAGTCTGCGCGGTCTGGCAAAACGCTGCAGGACTCGCGGCGGTGGATGCGGTGACGGAGGGTAGATTTCGAGAAGTATTATTTCACAAGCACGTCGGCCGTCGAACAATCCTTTGCCGTACACCCCACTCGATTGCTTACACGACCTGCGTACTTTGCTGTTCCAGGACTGCGGCGAGAGGTTAAGGAGGGTACCCAGCAACACACGCCGGGGAGGGACGGACTTTGACAGCGTATTTTATGTAAATATCTGTTGGTGTGTGAAGTGATGCACAAAGGAGGTAATAAGGGGAAGCCGGCCGAGCTGCTGGTGAAAGTGTTATGAAGTATGGCAAGGTCTGATCTGAAAGCGGGATGGTAGCCTTTCGTTCTTCTGCCCTTTGCATAGAACATCGGTCAAATCCTCGAGAGTCTTTCCCTCGATTCCCGTGGCAACGCAAACGTGTCCTCCGACGCCCTCACAAGATGCTGTCAGCGCCTCGAGACCCTCGACCTCTTCGAACTTTCTGTAAGCCAGGGTGCTCATTGTTCCACTTGGCGCACCCGGAGCTCAGGGAGCTGGTGATTTCCGTCAAAGATGATTTCCTTGTGAATATGTTCCTCTGCGAGTTTTTCGCGGGACTCTCGAAGGACAAGCTGCCTCGCTTAGTTTCGATGACCTCGTCACGCCGGGAGGGTCATCGGAGGGCAACGACGATATCGGTCACCTTCAACAGATGTTGGAGCATACTGGAATTGCCCTTCCGGTTAACGTCGCTTGGTACCTGGGATATAAATGTGGAAAGTAAAGCGGCCGTCGTTGCTTTTCATGTGCTTGCGGATGGATGTTTCCCCTAGGAGCCGCACCGTCCTGAAAAGATTATGTGATCTCAGATAAGCGTTCTGGAAAGAACCTGCAAAGGCAAGGTTCACAGGTTAAAGCTGGAAGTTCGGAGACGGGAAAGTGATAAAGGGCATGTTTCCTCAGCCTGCTCTAGCTCGTGGACAACACCTGCGATACTTTTTCAAGCCAAGGTTCCTAAAGTTCCAATTGGGGTCGGGTGCAGCTTAGTAGTCGCATTCATGCTTGCTTTCGCTGCATAGTAAGCAATTAGAACGTTTGCCTCCAATCGCACAAAGCGATCACCTAACAACCAGCGGCAGCGGAAGCGGCACTCTGCTACGTACATTCACACTGACAGACAGTCGGACCTTATTCGCACCCGGTCGGCGAATTTTGGTCCAAGCAGTCGTGCCCTGTCGGGCGACGTGTTCAAATCAACCATATAGTCCACAGATCCTCCGAAAGCTACAGTTCATCCCGTGATCCGAAGTCTGAAAGCCACACACAGTCCACCCAAAAATCGGAGAGCTACAGTCCTCCCCAGGCATCCGATAGCTACAGAGCTACAGTCCACTCCAAGTATTCCGTACTGTGTCCGCATCCACTAGCACAAATTCACTCGAATCCACGCTCTCTGCCCCGCCCTGCTGAACCCGCTCAAGGATATCCTTGAGCTCGACGAAGAGCTGATATCGCTCTGCGATCTGGCATGGCAAGTACAAGATAAGAAGCATGAGGCCAGGAAATAGTAACAGGCTGAGCATACGCACCGTGGGGAAGGCTACCCGCCCAGAAGGATTGTATGTGACGTAGAAGAGCGTCTCCCTGTGTTCCGTCCCGTCGTCGCTGGGCGGATAGACGACCTTGAGCGCCTGCAGGCCATAAACAAAGTGCTTCTTTCCCTTCTCCGTCTCAATCCCAGCTCGCCGCTTCTCCGCCTGCCGTGGCGTAAGTGAACCCGACGAGGAAGCCCTCCGCTTCTTCGGGCTCGGCGTCGTCGGGGCGCTCGTGATCTGTTTCCTCCCGCTCTCTATATCAGGGCAAGCAGGGACTTCGACGCCCATCGCGTTGGACACTGTGAAGGCGATCTCGTCCCACATCGCTTTGCCGAGCACGCACAGGATGCGCGGGCGCGAGTGCGCGAGCTTGTCGAGCAGGGCTGGGACGCCGCGGCGGAGCTCGGCCTTGGAGAGGCAGGAGAGGCCGACGGTCGGGCGGTACACTAGTGTGGTCTGGAGAGAGGTTTGAGGGTAAGCTTTGAGAGGATGGGGGTGAGTGGGGGGAAGGCAGACGCACGAGGCCGAGCTTGTGCGTCGTGGGAAGGAGATAGTCTTCGTCAGGCGTGTACAGCCTGTCCGTCAACCCTGATTCGCACCATCCACTCCGGCAATTGAGCATGCGCAGAAAACTCAGTGTAAAGAAGAGACGTAGAACGCACCACCCCGCTCCAAGCACTTCCAAAAGTGGTTCCCACCCACAAAGTACCGCTGCTTCTGCGCCGCCGGTACTCCCGCGTTCACACCGAGGAACAGTACGTCGAGGTTGGGGGCGAGGTACGTCGGGAGGCCTTGCAGTTCAGGCTGGCGCTCCTGCGTTGGAGACGGTGGGCGAGATCGAGAGCGCTTCGTGCTGGACGCCGCCGGGGCGTCGGCACTGTCGGGAGCCTGACGGCGCTTCGATTTACGAGGTGCAGGTGGGGACGTCGTCGGTGGAGGGGTGGGATTCATATGGGCTGGAAGGTCAAGGTTACTATATGATGAGAGAGAAAGACGAGCGAGATGGGCGGAAGGGGAAGAGGAGAAGACGCAGAGCGCGGATAAGGGGCGAATATGACGTCTGGCAGGGCTGGCCGTCGATAGCGTTCAACCCAACCGCTGTGTGCCTGCATGCTGGTCCACAGAGAGAATATGCAGGACTGCACCTTTAAGATCGGTTTCCAAAAGCAGCAGCCAGACAAAGCAGTCGAAAAATCAACGAAACCTCGGTTCATCCCATGACTGTCTGCAACTCATGCACGACCGGTTCTTCTCCGCTCTCCTCCCGCGCCGGCCTCATCCTGTCCGCCCGCCTCCTAAGCATCTCCGCCGTCGACCAGCGTCCATACCTCTCCGCGACCTCCCTCAGCTCGTCCTCCCACTCCTCATACCTCTGCCCCTCCGCCCCACGCTCCAGCAGATCCACCAGCGCGCGCGTGTTCCCCCTCGCCGCAAACGCGCGCATCAGCACGCCCGTGCCGAGGGTGCGCGCGTCGACGCACGCATGCTGGCGCAGCTCGTTCAGCGCGCGCTCGAGCCGGTTCGGCCCGCTGCTGCGCGCGAAGGCGTGCAGGAAGGGGAGTGCGGTCTGCGCGTCGGGGCGCATGACGGGGGGGAGGGCGAAGGGGAGTGCGGAGGCGGCGGATAAGGAAGGAGAAGGTGGGGAGGAGAGTTCGAGGAACTCGCGCCAGAGCAGCTCGTGCCTGTCCCGGTGGTCCGAGCGAGCCTGGATGAGCGCCGCGTAGCACGCGCCGAGCGCTTCCGATGTTGGCCAGAAGAGATCGGTCCCTAGTTCAGGGCGCGGCGCGGCGGGCCCGAGCTCGTCGGCGATCCGATGTGGGGGCACACCGATCAGCTGGAAAGTTGAAGTGAAGGTCTGGAGGGCTTCGAGCGCGGCGGCGCGCCGGTCTTCGGGGGTCGGTGCGCGCCGGCGGAGGGCGTGCAGCATTTGTACTAGAGCCCAGAGTGAGCGAGCCGGGCGGGGGTGATGAGGCGGGGAGAGAAGACGCCGGGAGAGGGTGTTGAGAGCGGAGGAGCGACGAGGAGGAGGGAGCCGTGCAAGGACGCCGAGAAGGGAGAGGAGCGTCTCGGGCGAGGGGAGGTGCGAGGAAGTGCGGAGGAGTTGGCGTGCGCGAAGACGCGCGAGGGTTCGCTGGCCTGAGGATGCGAGGTGCTGGATTTCCCGCTCGGCAGCCAGGATGTGGTCCGCCGGGGCCGCGGTAGGGCCGATCGAGGGGGACGTGAGGAACTCGGCAGAGGCGGTGGGGTAGTCCTCGACGAAGAGCTGGAGGACCATGGGCAGCGGCTCGCTCGTTTTCGTCTTGAGGCATTCCTGGACTATGAGAGTGTACGTGTGCCGGCTCGGCGTCCACCGCCCGGCGTCGCGCTGGCGCAGCGTGGCGAGGAGATCGGCCGCCGTCGCTGGACGCCCGCTGAGCGCAAGCTGGCGCAGGAAGATGCCCCGTAGCCGCCCCCACGCCGCATCGCCCGTCTCCTCCATTCGCATGAGCCACTCCGCTACGGCCAACGGCGGCCCGAAGCGCGCCAGGTGCGCGATGATCCGGCCCGCGAGGAGCTCGTCCGCGCCTGCGAGCTCTGCGAAGCGAGCTATGGACGAGAGGTGGGTCGGTGGGAGATGCGTGAAGAATTTCGCTGCGCGAACGGGGCAGGCAGGGGTATGCGCCAGCCAGGTGAGGAACGCCTGTGTGTCCCCGTCCGCGCACAGCCTGTGCTCGGCGATGCCCGCGTACGCCTCGTGCGGTTCGACGCGCACGCCCATCTCGAGCAACTCCCTGCGTGCATCCTCCGCCGCGGAGTATTTCCCGTCCTCGACGAGACTAACGAGGAACGCCGATGCGGGCGGGGTGGGGGTGATGGGCGAGGGGGGCAGTAGCGGGTAGTCTGCGAGCGCGGGGGACTCGAAGAGCGAGTAGTCGACACGGGTGTTAGGACGCGAGTGTGGGAAGGAGGATGCGGGTGGTGGAGTCGATTTGTGGGATACTAGGCGGTGCAGGAGCGGGGAGGCTGCGCGGGCGTGATTGGGTAGGGAGGAGGGGTGCGCGAAGGAGAGGACGAGGTGGAGCAGCGGCTGCGGGAGAGGCCGCAGTGGGTGCGGCGAAACGGGCATGGCGGGTTGAGGTCTATGGTTTGGTTTGCAGTTAGTAAATACCCCGTGCCCTTCCCATCTCGCGTCATCTGGGCGAGGACCGACCGGGAGCAAGGCGTGCCCCCTTCAACCGCGGGATTCGCTCGCTTTCGAGCTATGTACAGAGCAAGGGAAAAACTTACCAAGAGCCGCAAATACAACCGAACCACCTGTTTCCCAGCGCCAAACAATCCCAACCACGGAGTCTGAACAAAGATTGGAGAGTGAGAGTTGGGAGCAGAGAAGACGCACGCGGGGGCGGGCTTGGTCGGACTGCCTGCGTGGAATGAAATGTCTGTCGGCTATGACAACGCCGAAAATGGACGCTGCAATGCATTGCTTCCCTGTCCAACAGTCTCGAGCAAATCACAAAGCTACACCCCGTTGGATGTTTCATGTTAAAAGTATTTTCATCGGCTGAAAGAGCGCTGTCCTTTGGTAGAAGGAGTCACAACAACCTGGCCCCGACGGAACACAGGACTGCATCCACTGACACGCTGCAGTGCCTTCTCACTTGCAACGGCGCACTTGCTATACGCAAGCTGTAAGTGACGCGTTTTTTTTTCTCAGATGAGATTTGTGACGGTCAAACTGAACAGGGAATACAGGGTCTCTCAGATATGGCCTTCGAAGAGCAGGTGTTGCAAAGGGTGCCAGTTTTTCACGTCCAGCTGGGCTGCTCGACTGTAGACTGTTTCGCTGAAAGTCCCTCGCAGCCGCGTTTCTCTTCGCTTGACAAGGCTTGTGCCCATCGTCAATGCCATGTATGGACCCCATTTCACACCCATCCCCGAGCGTTTGTCGATCTTAAGCGGTGCCGTCTAGTATTACGCTTCCTGACGTCACTCGTACCGTCTCTATCTCCACCCTCTTCGTGCTGAGGCTGCTTCATCCCGACCCATCGTCCCGCCGATACTAAGCATGTCTCCTGCAAAACGCACCAAGAAGTCATCTCCCCCTCCTGCTCCCCCTTCCCCGCCCGCATCCGCGCTCGATCCCCCGACAGCCCCCGAGGACGAGCCCGACGACGCCGACGATGGCGTCTCGACCGACTCGAGCGCGCCGACCTTCGACAGCCTAATGTCCATCGACCCCGCTCTGCTCGACGAAGAAGAAGTCCCCAATACCTCCACCTCTTCCACGTCCACTTCCGCCAAAGCCGGAGGGTACGCGGGCGGCTACAACGCGCTCAAGACGCACAAGGGCCAGGTGTACAGCGGGATGGCGGTTGGTGGGAGTCATACGTGGGAGTACCAGCCGGGCGTGTGGAAGGAGACTAAGGAGGAGCCGGATCTGTGGAAGATCGACTATCGGGCAACGAAGAAGAGGGCGAGGAAGGCGCCGAAGGGGAGTGGGGCGCCGGTGGGGACTGAGTATCACTGGATGATCGTTGCGCACCAGGTGAGTTCATTACCTTCATATTCCTCTTCCGACGCGAGAGGGGTCTAATACGCGCTTACAATTGGTGCCTTTCTGGTTACCCACAGTACGTTCGCAAGACCGACGCGAACACGTACGAGACGCACCTCACCGGCTCAAAGTACAAGCTCGCGCACAAAACCGCCGCCTCCTCGTCGTGGTCGATCCCCAAGGTGAAAGCCCAGCGTGAGCGCGAGGTCGAGCTTCTCGAGGACGCGAAGCGGCGCGTGCTGGGCCTCGCGCCCGTGCACGCGGGCGAGAAGGTCAAGATCGCGACGCACGAGAAGGGCCAAATGAAGTTGGACGGGATGTTTGGTAGGCAGGCGGGGGGGAGCGGAGGGGAGAGGATCCCGGGCAAGAGGAAGAGGGGTGAGGAGGAAGGGGAGAACGGTTCGAGTGCAGTGGATGGGGATGAGGCCGGTAGCGAGGGGGAGTAGGAATGTACAGTGGACGAGATGTTTAGCTTGATTACATTGCCAGAACACTACTCATCTTGCATCGGGATGTTGCGAGTCAATTGGCATTCGTCACCTCCCCCGGCGGATGCCTATCTCAGTTGAAGCTGACGACGACATGACGTGGGAATGTTGGATTTAAAGAGCAGGTCGTCTGCGCTTCTGGTTAGGTAGTTGAGATTATCTCTCCAAGAAACAGGAATAGCTTAAATACATCTATTAATCACGAGGTGCAAGAGGGCAACATGTCCGCTGCGCGCTGCGGGTGCGCGCTGCCGAAAGTACTCTGCAACAGATCAACCGGCAATCCTTTACTTAACTTTCAAGGCTGTATTTGTGCTGAGTTACGTCCGGAGAACATTTAGGTCTACCTCTGAAGATTTAGGTTCCACGGGCCGATTGTCGGCGAGTAGACTCAAGGCAAGCGTTGGTTCTGCCTTGAGTTCGACGGTTTAAGTCTCCAATGCTGCGGTCTGTACAATATAGCCCGAACATTGCATTGGAAATTTTACCGTAAAGTTTTGAACTGAAAGTCTGTAGACCACCCATCATACTTGTATTACGGTTGACGGGCGTCCCGCTTCAAGTCCCGTGAGTGCAAGGTCAGGCTGTCTTGCTTTCCTTAACGACGAACCCTCCTGAAGTACCAAAGGCTCTGACATTTTTTCCAAAACACCGCTGCCTGACATGTCTAAGGATGCACGTGGGAGCAGCATGACGAAGGAGCTTGCGAAGGTATGATGAGCGGGAACATCTGGAGAGCGGGCAGATTTTAGTCCCTGTAGCGGAACGCGGTCGTCCGAAGACGACGGCAATGCTTCCGAGAGACGGCGGATCGAACAGGCACCAGACCAGACCATCTTGATCTACACAACCTTTGTCCATCCACCCCCTTCGCAATCCAGTCACACGAGCAGTCACACGAGCTCGTCCAACCAACCTTCGCGAGATGCTCACCGTCGTCTTCCTCTTCGCCTTCGCGCTCCTCGCCGGGGAGTGCGTCGTCATCACATTGGCACTACGGCTGCCTATCATCTTCCAAGCCCCCGAGACGGGGAAGGGCGTTGACGTCGAAGCGTCCGCTCGAAATCCACAACCCCCCGCCGACCGCCCGAAGGGTAGGGATATAGAACGCGCTACAGTCAGCAGCGTCTTTCAGAACTTGCACGTTCTGTTCCCTCTCCTTTGGCCGTCGGGATCGCTCAAGCTACAGCTTATTGCGGTGCGTGGGACGTTGGAGTTCGCTAGTCGGGAAGGTCGGAAAATCCGGGGGCTCCAAGCACTGAAGGGCTTGCTGTTTGGTACAGGTATTCTGCTTGGGGTTGCTCGTGTTGGGCCGAGTCGTCAATGCACTGGCGCCTATACAGCTCGGAGAAGTTGTGGCGGACCTCACGACAGGGGAATGTGCGTGTCTTCTTGTTCTACACTTCTCGTGAGGCCCTACTCCACATGATTGAAAGAAACACAAACACAGCGCCTTGGTCCCACCTCGTCATGTACTTGTGCCTGAATTTCTTCCAGGGCAGTGCGGGTCTTCTGCAGGTCGCCCAGTCCTACTTCTGGATCGTACGTCTCTCCCAATTTCCGAAGGGTGTGGTGCACCTCGCTGACCTCTGAGAATGGGTTATCAGCCTCTCATGCAATATACGGTATGTGGGGAGGACAAATTTTCTTGTTCCTTTCCATGCTTAAGCCAGGCTTTCAAAAGGACTCTCGACTGTCCTATCACTGCTTCATGCACTTGCTCAACCTCTCTCTAGCATTTCACACCCACCGGAAAACGGGCGAGATCCTTCGAATATTGGATGTAAGCTGAGCTACCAAGTCACAGAGTTATAGGGGGCTAATTGACATTTCCTGTAGAGAGGCGCAGCACTGTAGGTGCTCAGTCGGTTGTGTTGCTTTGCATCGACCCGACCGCTGACTGTCCTTGCTATCGTAGCAACAACTTCTTTCAGGTCAGTGTATCGAGTTCTTCAGTTCAATTCGTTCGAGTACACTGAACCTACAGACTTGGTTTACAGACCCTCCTATTCAACGTTCTCCCGGTTCTGCTCGACATCTGCGTCGCGCTCGGCTACTTCCTTTTCAAGTTCGGCCCGCTCCTCTCAGGCCTTAGCCTGGTCGTCATGGTATCCTACTGCTACCTCAGCGCCCTTCTCACCAGCTGGTGCACCGACCTTCGCCGGGACATGGTCAACAAGGACGCCGAGACCCGAGGCATCTACACCGACGCTCTTTTGAACTACGAGACAATCAGTGCGTCGGAACAGAGCTGTAAAAGGAAGCTGGTCGATAACGGGAGGTGGCTTTTCAAGAGTACTTCACTATGGAAGTTCAAGAAAAGATTCGTTATCGCCATGCGTTCGACGTCTTCCAGAATGTGGAACGCCAGGTCCTCAGTGCGTCTTCCATCAGATCCGCTCGAGACCGGACTAACAGGTTGTGCAGCCTCACTATACGCGCTGAACTTGTCACAACACTGCATAATCGGGCGATCTTTTTTTATTTTCGAGCCCTTGCATTCATCCTGACCTTCTCCATTCACAATAGACGCTCGGCCTCACGGTCGGTTCTCTCATGGTGGCGTACGGCGTAACGACCGGTCGTACCGAGGCATCAGAGTTCGTAGTCTTCCTGACATTCCTAAATCAGGTAGGGGTCTCCGTTCGACATCGGAGCGTTTATTGAAACTCATAGACCCGCAGCTTTATGCTCCCTTGAATCAACTTGGCACGGTACTCGACTCTCAACCTGGCTTGCGGAAGAGCCGATCTGATTCTCATAGATTTGCAGCTGTATCGCACCATCAATACGAATCTGATAGACTCCGAAAGTAAGCCAATGGTCTTCGCACCAAAGCTTCATACTGATCAACCAACTTTTGCAGAGCTCGTGGGGCTCCTGAACGAGCCAACAGAGGTCAACGATCAGCCTCACGCAAAGGGTCCGTCTCTTCGATCTCGTTTCCAGTACAGATCAAAGCATTGAGGGGACAACGTTGCAGAACTTGTCGTGTCCAAAGCCGCCATCGAGTTCAAGGACGTCTGCTTCTCGTCAGTCACCACCAGCTGAACGGATGGACACAGCTGAGCTGTGGACTCCTACAGATATGACGGCAAGGTCCAGACTCTCAAGGGAATTTCGTTCAAGGTTCCGCCTGGGGCGTCCGTCGCTCTGGTCGGCGAGTCTGGGTCGGGGAAGGTAGGGTGTACAGTACCGTTTAATGCGACGCTTTGCTGAGCGACTTTTCGCGGCAGTCAACCATCCTCCGCTTGTTATACCGTTTTTACGACATTCAGGGTGGCTCGATCCTCATCGGTAGGTCCCATCAATTTCTAGTCTTGAAGCGTTTCACAGCTCAACGAGGTGCTCTAGATGGTCAGGACGTTCGGGACGTCTACCAGCAGTCCCTGCGGAGAAATATGTGCGTGGAATGCTCTTTTACCTATGTCACGAGGGGGTATACGTCGTCTGTCACCTCACTTCACCTTACAACACCAGATCCATCATACCTCAAGACTGCGCTTTGTTCAACGAGACCATTGCGTTCAACTTGCGGTAGGCCCGCCGTAGCCCTATCGGGGCGAACGGTTGCTCTTACATTTCGGCCGAATAGATATGGAAAGAGCGGTGCTGCAACGGAGGAGGAGGTTATCGGGGCGGCGAAAGCCGCTCAGATCCATGACCGTATCTTGACTTTCCCTGAAAGTAAGCCGGCCATTCCTGTTTCCATCGCGCGTCTTAAAGGCTCAAACTGGCACCCTTTTCAGTGTATGCAACGAAAGTTGGAGAGCGCGGCGTGCGCCTCTCTGGTGGCGAGAAACAGCGTGTGCGTTTGGCAGTACATAGTTTGAACTGGATACTGTTGACCCCCCTTTCCACCCAGATCGCCATCGCTCGCGCTCTTTTGAAGAACGCCCCAATCTTGTGTTTGGATGAGGGTAAACTCTTTCAAGCTTCCAGCCAAGGATCCTGCTCATTTCTTCCTCTCCAGCAACAAGCGCGTTGGATACCAATACAGAGCGGGAAATCCAAGGCGCCTTTTCCACACTTGCCAGAGGCCGGACGACGTTGATCGTGGCACATCGTCTATCTGTGAGGACCACTTCGATAGCTGCCCTCAGTCGGCCTCACGTGTTCTAAACAGAGAGGACTGGACTCAGACTATCGCCAAGGCAGATTTAATTATCTTCCTGAAAGACGGCGTAATCGTGGAGCAAGGTGATCCATTCCCCTCTTCCGAACGACGAGCATCAACTCACTCGCAAGTATCTCTGAACAGGTACTCACGCCGAGCTTCTCGCTCGCGGCGGGCACTTTGCAGAGCTGTGGGAGAAGCAGGTGCGTGGGCGTCCCTGCAATGTTTACGGGTGTTTGCTGACGCTGCGGACTTTCAGGTTGAAGGGAAAGTTGAAGAGATGGCGCCGGACGGCAAAGTGGACTCGACGAACGCAATCGTCCATGCCAAGATCCTCACATTACCCATCGTCAATTGAGGCTGCAGCAGCCAGCGGGTTAAGGCCGGCGGCACTTGCAGACACACCGCCGAAGCACCAGTCCGATCATATTGCTGTATTATTCTTGTTATTACAAATGGCATAGGGCGCTCCAGCAGTACAAGTCCATGTATTGTGTCTGAGTTGCGGTTTGGCGAAATGGCTCGGTGGATGCTGGGATGGCGGTCGAAGGGCCGGAGATGGTGTACTAACAAGGCGCAGCCGGGACATCCTGGACTCTCACCGATATGTAAATGTGGACAGTAGAAGGTCTCTTTTCATAGATCGGGGACAATTTGAGGCGCGCCACGATGGACTTGACGAGCACGCCAGTCACACAACTGCGCATGGTGCGGCAAACGAGATCATTGCGAACGGTGTTGCCTGAGTGTGGGAGCGTGAGGTGGAGAGCGCGGAGGGTTGTTCAATGATTGGGAGGGAGACGGAGGGGAAGGGAGAGAGGCGGGGCGGGGGCGCAAACCCGACGCGATCAAAGCAGAGCGGAGTTGCTGTGTCGTCTTGGCCAATACGTCGTATATCGGAGCTGTCGAATGCTGAAGATGAGCAGCCGCTTCGGCCGAAGGAGGCCTGTCAATACCAGGCTCACACGGAGGTAATGGTGGAGCCGGACTACCCATCGCATGCTTGCGGTAGTTGCGGTAAGCTGTTGTGACAAGGACGACGGCGGTCAGAATGTCGCGGCTCTTTTAGATGGGCTGGGTGCGGTAGGATGAATGAAGGGATGCCGGTCTGCATTACGGATGTAATGGTGGCGGCGCTGGCAAGTTGGTCCCCTTCCAAAACGCTGTGCATTGACGCGGCTTAGTAGGTTACGTGTTACGAATGGCTGTTTACGTTCATTTTCCAAGCAACCCTATACTATAATCTATGATACAATTTCGTCCACGATGTACAAAGCGTATAATTCCATTTACCTTGAGTGCTGTTCTCCCTGTGGAATCTGGGTCTGGTCCGTAGACACTCCAGTTCAGTAGTAAAAAGCTTAGCAATCCAAGTACTTGGATTCAACATTGACTGACTGACACTATGTTCCGTGTTCCCTGGTGTGCAGCGATTTCAAGGGGCCGAGCGATTTCCTCAGCACCTCAGCTGTGCAGGACGATGATATGCATATGAGAGGCGCCAGGCTGGTCGTCGGCGGAGCGCTCTCTCGGTATCCAGCGCTGACACGATTGGTGCACATCTTAGTAGACTAGTTGTAAGCTGGGGGCCTGCAGGCGTCACCATACTCGGGGAAGGTGGTCTGATGCCAGCTGCCGAGTGAGTCCAGTTGCTGATCATGATGGGAGAATGGACGGGGAACCATCACAAGGCGAAGATCGAGCTCCGTGATCCGTCGCAGGTTAACCACTCCACACGGCGGGAGAGTAACCCGCAGTGCACGCTGCTGAAAAGCTCGCTTTCCCCGTCCCTCTTCAGCCGCCCGCCCCCAGCCCGCCTCGCCCCGCCTGCCCTACCATTCCGCCTCACCCCCACTCATTCTATCCGCACAACCTGACGCACACATCTTAATTCCACACCAATACCATCCCAGCAACGCACGCATGCATGCACCCCTACCCGGCTCCACCCTTCCCCTCCAGCAACCGCTGCGCCTCCACGCGGTCCCGCACAGCCTGCGCGAGGGTGCTCGGCCCGCGCTTGGGCGGCGGCGCACCCTCCAAGGCTGCGCCGGTGCCGGGGGGATCGTGCGTGTGGGAGGTGGATGGGAGGGAGATGTGGGCGGGAGGGTGCGCGGGAGGTGCGCGGGAGATCCCGAGTTGGGAGGGGTGGATGAGGAGGGATATTTCGAGAGTGG
>JTLS01000346.1:0-20996 GCA_000826855.1 Basidioascus undulatus | reverse complement strand
ACCGTTTCCAATACCGTTTCAAGCACTCACCCTCTGAGAACTGCCCAGCCCGCGAGCGACTTCTTGCCCTCCAAGCTCCCGCCCTCGTCGCTGGCCTGCGCCGAGCCCCGGCGCGCAAATGGGTCCACCCCCAGCCCCCGCCCGTCAAAGTCGGTGGCGGACGCCACAGGCTGGCGGACGGTGCTCGCGCCTGTGGTAGGCTCTGAGGCGTATCGTCGGGGCGGGGGCGGCGCAAGGGACGCGGTCGCCGCTGATGGGGGAGTGAGCGGCTTTGGTGGTGGTACTGGGGGTAGGTCGAGAGGCGGGTGTGCGTGTGGGTGTGATGGAAACTGCGCCGGCGCCTTGGACAGCTTGGGCTTTGCGTCCGACTCTGAGGCTGGACGGTCGCGAGCTCCTCCGCCAAATGCTCGGCGGAGAGCCTTCATTGGTGTTGGACGGCGGCAGGCAGGCGCGGGTTCTGGTATGTGTAAAAGCTGGGTATGGTATCGTAGCGGCGGGAATCCCGAGTGTGGAGATATAATGTAGGCGCGGCGTCGTGGTCGTCTGTTAAGAAGCAGAGCATAGCACAGGAGGCAGGACGCAGGAGGCGGTTGGTCTGTCGCGCGCCCTGCGTGCAACTTGCAGCGGGCCGGTGTCATTTTCTTCGCAAGCTGTTGTCCGTTTCCATGTTGATCGACACTTCGACTGATGGCGGTCTTAAATGCCATTTTTTTCTGGTACCACCAGCTAGTATGCATTACTTTCTGGTGGTGAAGTCTTGCTCAGCACTGCTGAAGCAGGGGAATCGACAGGGTATACAGTGCTTAGGAGGCCTTGACGCGTGACGCTGACGCTGCGTGACTTTGACAGTCCGGGCCCGCCTCAACGTCGCAGTCTTTCAAGACGCGGTCCACAAAAGGATGTGCACAGCTTGATACTTTTTACCAATGGACTTGGGAGGTTCAGTAGATGTGTCAATGATCTTGAGATATGTCCCTCCTTCCCTTCGTCAGCGCGTCGCGAACCAGGGGAAGGTTGCAGCTGAGGCACAGGGCCATCAGGAGAAGGGGCGAGGAACAAGCTGTAACGCCTGGAACTCTTGTTGTCTCTATCGTATCAGCCTCGGATGAGATAATTAAGCAGCCGCATACCGGTGCGTTCGTGAGATTGTAGCTTCTACTCCACGCTGAGGCTGCTGAGAGAACGGCGCCTGCGCAGGATGCCTGTGGCACGCAGCTGCGATGCACGCCTTGGCTTCCGTGCGAACGGGGGGTCCTGTGCGTGTGAAAGTACATTAAGAACGTTACTCCAGTGTATACACCTTGAAGAAGCACACCGAGGAAGGCAGTTCGACATGCGCAGACGCCAACAAGGGTTGAAGCTGTCATGGGCCATGCAAAGAAGCCGAATATTCATAGTCACAATATCCGGGTTTTGAAGCTTTGGTCGCGTGGGGTTGATTGTTTAGAGCTCAGAGTACTGGCTCGTCTGTGATCGAGAGATCCTAGAGATTTCCTTAACGGCAGTCCTGAAGCCGTTCAGATTGCTCTCAACAAATGGTCAGAGTGTGCGCCCACTGCAGTGGCGGATAACGTCTATTCAACAAGGCTTTTTGGTATGGCTCTCGCCCGCAGAGGACATACTAGACGCCTTTTTTTTTGGCCGGAACCTTCCATCCATGTGTTTCTCTGTCCGTGTCCTTCCGCGGCAGCGATGATTTGACGCAGCGACGCTTCCAACTTCACCGGTTCACCACGGAGGCAGACCCACCACGTAGACCCGCCACGTAGACCCACCACGTAGATTCAATGAGCAGATACCCGACGCCCAAATCCTGGCTGTTAACTTTCTACTCATACGGAAGGAGTTAAACCACTGAAAAAAAAGTTGGAGATTGCATCGGAGTGATACGGTGGTGCACAACACCGACCGCGTCGAACCGGCTCGACAGCGACAGGAGGTTTTTCGCCGACAACAGCGCAGCTTCTCCAAGGGGTCGTGCTGGGTTCTCGGTTCGCGCTGACCTGTTGTCCTTGGGATATGAGCAGGACGAGATTTTCTTCTCCTTATAAGAATCCTTGCGCCGTAGCGCAAAATTGCACTTGTGCGATGGAATTGAATAACGGGCCCTTTACTCCCAGCCGTTAGTATGGGGTACCCGGAAAGGACATGAGAGAAGGATTAGAGAGTGTTTAAGCAAAGCTCTGGGTACTGAAGGTGTTGTGCTTGATGTGTGTTTTCACCCCGGGGATTGTACGTCGAGCAAGCCAAGATGTGCAAGCTGCAGTTGGCACCTCCGAACTCACTCTCTGTTGTGATAACCATTTTGATACGCCTCGATTTGCGTTGATCTCTCAGCGATCACTGATCCCGAGGCCCCCATTTCACCTTCCAGGACCTTCCGTGACTGCTCGCCAACCGATTACGCCAACGCAATCGCCGGCGACCATGCACGCCATTGTCCATTTCCGTGCTCCGCACCAGCGGCAATCCCGACCTCATTCTCACGTCCAACACCACCTTGCTGTTGGTTATCCTCCTACAAGCTCAGGTAGAGCAGCCTGCAGGAGTAGTCGATGTTGTGCGGGGTGGGCCGTCGGCAGGGTAGGCCTTGGTTGTCTAACGATCCACCAGGGTTGACAAGGACAAGGCGGAATAGAAGCGAACTCTGCCAGTCTCCCGCAGTTCTTCCGTGTCGATTCGCTGCTTTCTACCCTTCACTTGGAAACTAGTCTCCCTTTCCTCATGACAGGCAGGTCTGTAGTAGCTACGATAAAATTTCACCCTCTTCGCCTTTGCAGTGAGAGGAAAAACACCGTTGTTGTCGGGTGCGTCCGGTCGGGTGGCATTTTGCCAGCCAGCCTCGCGATCGGCACGTTGTGGAGGGCCCCCACGCTTGCAAGGCGCCTATCGATCTTCATGTGAAAGTTGGTGAAAGGGTCCAGTGTTTCAGACGGTGCAAACTCTAAATATCCCAGTCGCTGTCAACACGCTCAGAACGCCTTCCTCTTTGTTTTCAGTCCGTTCGGGCTGGTCGTCTGACTCCCGAAGATACCCACTTCGGGGAGGGGAATGGGGCATGTATTTACAGTCTGTGACTGGGTAGAGGGGCGCAGTGGGAATTGCAGGATTGCGGCGCACATCGCCAAGGTGCGGAACGCGCTACACTTAGAAAAAACGGGCGGTCAACGCGTGTGCTCGAGCCGCTGCCCTTCCCCTATGTTTGCTTGCCCCAGGTCAAAGCCCGCCAGCCAGCTCTTCGCTTCCTCCCACCATCTCTCTTCGCTCTCTCCCTCTCCCCGCGCCCTTTGTCCCGCTCGCCCTTGTGCATTTCCAAGCATCCTTTAATTCGTGAGTAGCACACACACTGCGGACGTACATTCTCGACGATGCGGCGGTGCACACCGCCGTCTTTTGCCTAATGCCGAATCAGGAGCTCGGAGGATTCATGGCTCTCTGGCCCCCTTGAGCGGCATCGGACCACTGGCGGTGACATGGCGCGTCGACCGCGCGGTGACGGCAGACTGCACGAGCACAGCATTCACCTCGTCCGCCGAGAATCTGTTGAGCTGACCCCCCGCCGTTTCCCCTCACCAACAGCCGCTTTCTAGTCCTACAGTCCCAAGTCGTATACCATGTCCGCCCCCGCTGAGACCGCTGCCGCCCCCGCCCCCGCTGCCGACCTCAAGGTCGAGGAGACCGCCGTCGCCGTCGAGCCTAAGGCCGAGGTGCGGACACATTCCGACCGTGCCACCGCCGGCGCTGGCCTGATCTCGTTCTCGTACTTTTACAGGAGACCCCCGCCCCCGCCGTCGAGGAGACCAAGGCCGAGGAGCCCAAGGCCGAGGAGCCTAAGGCTGAGGAGCCCAAGGCGGAGGAGGCTAAGGAGGAGGCCCCGGCTGCTGCTGAGCCCACTGGCGCTGCCGCTGTCGAGGAGCCCAAGGCCGACGCTCCGGCTGCCACCGAGACTGCCGCTGAGGGGACCGCTGCGCCCGCCGCTGAGGTACGTCTTTTCCCATTCCCCACTCGCACTCTCGGAAGGGGACGTTGGCTGAAGCGTCGTCGACAATAGGAGAAGAAGGACGAGCCCAAGTCGCCCAAGGCCAAGAAGCCCTCGCTCGTTTCTCGGTGCGTCTGAATCACATCTTCGCCGCTTCGATGCGCGTCTGACTCGATATTGCATTTCCATCTCCAGCATTAAGTCTTTCCTCGGCGAGAAGAAGCCCAAGGAGAAGAAGGAGGAGGAGGCGAAAAAGGAGGAGGTGCGTCGCGCGCACTGCGCTCGGACCTCTGCGTCCGCGCACTTTACCCCTGAGTGGGTTTGGGCTTACCCCTCTCTGCTTGTGCCTTGCAGACCGCGCCTGTCGCCGAGGAGGCCCCCGTCCTTCCCGTAAGCTGCCTCGACCTCGTGGAGAACCGCATTGGGCGCTGACTCTATCCTGCAGCCTGTCGACGCTACCCCGGCTGAGACTGCCGCTGAGGCGCCCAAGACCGAGGTAGGCCCATCCGTCCACGTCCACTGGTAAGCCTCGATATTCATGCCGCCCGGTTTGTAGGAGGCTGCTTCCGCCCCCGCCGTCGAGGAGACCAAGCCTGCTGAGGAGGTCAAGCCTGAGGAGGCTGCTGCTGCGGTCGAGGAGGCGAAGCGCGCTGCTGAGGTGCGTCGTCTCACTATTATCGGGTATGGCGAGGGGTGCTTAAAACATGGCGTCCAGGAGGTCAAAGAGGGTGAGGCTGCGCCGGCCGATGCCGCCGCCGAGGAGGAGAAGAAAGAGGAGGTCAGTCCTTCCCTGGTTTGTCTACGCTTGACATTGTGTACGACATACTTACTCGGTTGCTGTCGATTAGGCTCCCGCGTCCCCGAAAAAGAAGGACGAGAAGAAGCTCGGCCGTCGTCTCTCGGCCAAGATCGGTGGTCTCTTCCACAAGTCCCCGAAGAAGGAGGAGGTAGGCCACCTGCTCTGCGCTCGTCACATCTGCAATCTATCCCGCTGACGTCGCCTTGCCCTCATCAGGCCAACCCCGTCGAGGCGGTCCCCGAGGCCAATGCGGAGGAGGCCCCCAAGGCTGAGGAGGAGACCCTGGCTGCGGAGGCTGCTGCCCCCGCGGCGGAGGAGGTAAGTTCTTTGGCTTGACGTTCATCACCTTCGGAGCCTGACATTCGCTATGCACAGCCCAAGAAGGAGGAGGCGGCGGCCCCGGCTGAGGCGAAGGACGAGGACAAGCCCGCCGCTCCCCCCGCCGCTCCCGTCGTCGCCGCGGCGGCGTAAGCTCCCCCTCCGGCCCTCTCACCCTCTCCACTCGTCCTTCCTTATCCCGTGTCCCCCTCGCATCTTCCTTTCCTCATGTCGGTTTCCTTGATCCCTGTCTCCTCTGGCTGGTCCTGTGCATCGTTACGACCCCGATACCTTCACATGTCTTGCGTAGTTTAGTAGTTTACCTTTAATTCCCCTCTGTTGACGACATCGTATATCATACTCTCCTTGGCAAACCCTGCGATTGCGTGTGGATGTGAAGGCGAACGTTTGTGAGAGTAGCTACACGTGGGAGAAGGCGTTGAGAGCGAAGACGTCGCGCTGGCGCGTCTTGATCCCCGACAACCTTCAGTCTAGCTTCTGTGCACGCTCCTGACATGGCCACGAAATCGCCGCTCGTGCTTCACTTGCAAGAGCAGGTTCGTTATCGCACTCTTGGCATCGTTCTGCTCTCGCACTCGCTCATGCTCGTCGCTCTCGCTCCAGCTTCAAATCCTCACTGTCCTCCAAGCGGAGCTCTCGTCGCTCGCACCCAACGCCGTCAGTCTCGCTTCGACTTCGCGCGATGCTCCTTTCCATTATCTCATGAAGTACTTCCGTATCACAGAAGGTCTACGAGTTCCGCACGGCCGCGGACGCGGGCGCCCTGTTCCGCGCGCCGTCGAAGGACGGGAAGCTGAAGGAGGTGCAGGGTGCGTTGCTGGGCCTTGCTCGCAGTTTCGGGCACATACGCATACACGCACGCTTACTTCTGAAGGGGAAATGTACTGCGGGTCTGTGGGCAGCCAAGAGGAAAGAGGTGGAGAAGGAGCTGAAAGAGGCGCTGGAGAAGGAGATCTGATTCGATCGACGTTGACTTTGACTTTGCTCCCCCGACCATGAGTAGCCTTGCCATTTGGTGAAGAAACCGCTCATACTTGCAATAAATGTCCTTCACTTCCCGTGGCTTCATCCCGCAAGGGCTCTGGTGGAGGGAGGGAAGGGGGCTGGGGTTGGCGCTTCAGGTCCTCAGGGCCTCTCACCGGCGGCTGACGCTCGTTTTCGCCCTCTCATTTGCATCTTAAGCCTTCTATTCTCACTATATGCCCCTATTCAAGATCTTCCATCCAGCGCAGACCTCAGGCATACGCACCGAGCATGTCGATCGAGCCCTTCGGCCTTCGCTCAGCATGCAAGAGCTGGACGACGACCCCAGATCTTCTTCCGCTCACTCACGACTGCGGCTTCCCAGATTCGTACTTCAAGTTGGAGCGTTATTGATCTAACAGAGCAACTTGAAGCGCACTTGATAGTTTGTAGGTGGCGGGCTTGTCGTGAGTCTGTCTTCTCGTTTCGGAAGAACTGTATAGGAGCTCAAGGGGAGTGTGGTTGTTGATAAGTGGCGGGAGCTGGCTCGTCGGGTCCGTTGCTGCTTCTGGCCTGGAAAGCCCTTGGACGCTCAACTCAGAGGTGTGTATCATCACGCTTGACCCGTACAATTCCAACTGACAAATAATTGCATGCTTTAGGTGTGGAACCTGGAATCGGACCTCATCATTCCAGGCAGTGCCCTTGAAAATATCGACTGTACGGCCTTTGTGAATCCAGCGCATTGAAGGCGGCGCTTCTCCAACCCTTTCTTCTATTCTTCCGCAGACTACACCAGCATAGTCTCGGACGTATTATCCAAACGCTCTGCCGGTCGCGACGCAATTGACGGTTTATCGTCCCTGGGTTCCACCCGTTGCCCTTCGCTTATTCTGCTCCTGCGGGTTACGCCTGACCTGCAGGACCTCTGGGACCGAGCGCTCTCGTACCACCTCCTGAACGATTCCCGGCATCCTGATCCTGGCGTATCGACAACTTCTCCGGCGCAATCCAGAACACAACTGCATGGACCAACAGCGAGCTGCCTTTCCCTATCGTGATTGCCCTGGAAAGAGAGGAAGGACAGATTATGTTAGTACTTGTGTTTGTTTGCCCTAAGAGGTACCAGCCGCGGTAGACTTATGCCAGACCGGATTCAGCGTTGGACAGAATGCATCAATTTGGGAGATGAACCCGTTTGAATGTGGAAGCGTGCGCGTCCATCTTTTCTAAGCACCGCAACAGGGGCGGCAATACATGGTGCTCAATCTGTTTTCGTTGTCTTGTCAGTCCGAACTACTCGGGGGGTTCGCGGAGGGCGGCGAATATGGTGCCTTCGCTCCCATAGAGTACGTCGGTACCCCATGGGAGAATGGAGATGTCGCTGCCGACTCTTGTGTCATTTGGTGAGTGCGCATTACATGGCCATGGCTACTGCACACCTGACGCCTGTTTACTCTATTAACCTCAACGCAGCCTTGAGAACTTCGGATTCGTTGTTGGCACGAGCAGTACCTTCTTCAACGCTGGACGTGCGGCGAGCCTGCTTCTCTACAGGCACGCTATTTGACAAACGATGCAACAACAGACACACTATTCGGCTCCTCATCGGAATATGGAGTACTCTCCGATATCCTGGAAGAGGCGCTCGCGCAGTTCAGCCGAACTGAGAATGATGCCGCGCTCTGGCGTAACCCGTTCTACCGCTGGAGGAACGATAGCAATGCCGTGCGTCCCCGTGCGTTGTCCTGCTTTTCGGGAGGTCAAAAAGCTTATACCTTCCACTTCACCGTAGGCATTTGGTCCAGCGGCATACTGTGAAGATCTTACCAAAACGACTTATGCTAATACCGGAATACTCATGGAAAAGTCACTCCATGACAGTAGGAATCGCGTTCCGAAAACAGCTAGCAAGCTAGCCGTCTGCACTCACGTGGGTCCGGGGAACGTGCCTTACAGATTTCGGATCTCGAGGAAGTCACACTTGTGGATGGCGGTGAAGTTGGGGAGAATATCTCGTACGCCCACTTTCGTTGATATCTGATCCCATGCGTGCGCGTTGGCGGAACTGTTTCATGCTCCGACAGGCTGTGGCTGCTCCTCAAGCCCCAGCGGAACATAGACGTAATTTTGTACGCTCCAATTCAATTGTTTTCGCACCCAAATTCCCATTTTAGGTGTGCTTAGGGAAATACAATGTTTTCGCAGCGCGTTGATGTCTCGGGTGATACCGACATATTGTGGCCGAATGGTTCGTAACTCAGCAACCGTCTGTCAGATAACTTCACGGTTTCAAGCAGCACATGCCTGACATAGTTTCATCGACAGGAACGTCGCTCTACCACACTTATAACCGCAGTTTGACGGACTTTCGCAACGTGCCCGTCCGGCGAATGCCGACGGGGGAGCAAATGGTGGCGCAGGGCCTGAACCAGCGTCCTGTATTCTTCGGATGGTGCGTCAGGTTTTAAATTGCAAAACAACCCCTACAAAGACGCTGAAGAGGATTGTGTTCTTGTTGGCAAAGCAATGCTTCTGATGCGTCCAACTTGGACACCTCTTATGCGGTCGAACACTGCGCCGCTTATTGTCCTGTTGTGGAAAGTGCAGGGATGATTCGGGCTCTGCTAACGCATCCGTTCTAAAAGCATTCCGAGCTACCCTTACGTTTACGCCGCAAACTAGAGCACCTTCAGTCTCTCTTCCCTCTTTCCCTCATCGCTTCCCTCCTGTTAAGCCTGAAAAACAACCTTTTCCGTACATTCGCTCAACGCAGAGCTTCAATACGACCCGGCCCAATCTCACGGACTCATTGCGAACGGTGCAGCCTCTGCAACACTCAACAACTTTCTTGGAGGCGCCTGGCATACATGCCTCGCTTGCGCTGTTGTCAAGCGCTCCGTTGAGTCGGACGAATGCTCAAGCTGTTATGCTCAGTGGTGCTGGGATGGGCAGGACATCGTCGTCCCCGCCGAGCAAACGAGCGCGTCGTACGCCCTTTGGTGCCAGGTGCGAGAGAGCAAGGGCTGGGAAGGGTATGCGCAGAGCATGACGTTGCTGATTCTGCTACTACGCTGTGTGCCCGAGTGGATCGAGGCGAATGCATCTGGCGACAGCGATCCCATGTTCGCACCGAGCGACGATGAAGACTCTGCCGCGGGACGAAATGACGATGGCATCGCCTCATTAATCGTTGCAGTACTCGCAGCTGCAGCGATAGCGCCGCGCTTCTTTGACATTGTAGATGACGCTGCTCTTTTCTGAACTTCTGGACCGCCTGTTGCGTTTGATAAACTCGCATTGCATCGTCAACAAGTTTGTACTGCCGGCAGTGTCCAAGTTTGTTCGTCCATTCCAACACTTCTTAAGCCTAAAATTTCCATGGAGGGGTCCTCTACACGGGAAGGGGAGAGGTTGTACCAAGACTTCAGCTGTTGGGGGCGAATGCCAAAATTTGGGTCCCTCTTTCGTACACTCTTACACTCTGACATCGAACCACAAAGATACTGACACAGATCAACAAAAATCCAAAATCTTATATATCTTATTATATGGCTGGTATTATAGCAAACCGCACGAGTGGCTAACCGACACAGGCGAGATGCGGCCTGCAGTTGCTCCCAGTGCGGGACTGATCGTCGATCTCTCGAAGGCCGAATTGCACAAGAAGCGGCTGTTCCTTAGATGAGTTTGTTCCACAGCTACATATTCGATGTATGCCATCAAGGGGCTCCCGAACATGCGGCGGACAAGATCAGCGAGAGGTCAGCAGACGACTGTAGTGCATGCAAGTCGCGGCCAGATTCGGTCGTGCCGGTGGACAGCTTAAGGCATGACCTATGGGATCAGTGGCCACCTGAAAGGCGGGTACTTCTTCCAAGACCTGAATGTTCCTATTGCTCAAATCAAATTAGATGCGTCCGCCATGCCTGTTTCCACGTGCGGCAAAGCCCTCTCTGCCTGTAAAGACTGCTGGGAATGGACCAGTGGAGCTCTTGCCCGGACGACCCGGCGCGAGACGCCCCTTTAGCGGACCGGAGAGCGAGTCCTGTGTATATAAGAAAGAGTTTTCTTTCGCCTCTCTTCCTAACTCGACCAAAATACCAAAAATATGCGGCCTTCCTCTCTCGGCTTGCTTGCGTCTGTGTTCTCCGTCACCCACGCCGCTGCGTTTCACCATCCTCGACAATCGAGCAACACCGGGGCACCCACGCTCACGACACCTGGTGGAATATACAAGCCAGAAACATACGACCAGGCCGCTCTCGACGCTCTCTGGGCGGTGATTGAGGCGACCCGTCCGGTCAACGTCTCGTACTGGGCCGACAACCCGGTGCCGGAGCCTGAGCTTCCTGTCGTCCTTCCCGCCTCTCCGCCGCCGCTGTACCCACCGTGGTATGCCCCCGATGCGAAGGACGTCCTGCCGGGCCTGAAGTGAGTTTTAACTTCTTTTTCTTTTGACACCCGTCCTGTTCTGATGGTGGGTCTCATCTGCAGATTCCCGAAGGGGTTTGTGTACGGTTACGCCACATCGTCGTGCGTCCCACTGCATTCACTTGTAGAGCTGCGCTTACATTAAGAATACCCCTGACCATAGATATCAAGTGGAGGTAAGACTATTTCCCGGTACATCAAGACGGCAACTAATAGAATCATTCATGTCGTGCAGGGAGCAGTTAAGGAGGATGGCAAAGGGCCCAACAAGTGGGTCCTGCTTGTGTGATGGGTGAAACGAGAGTATCAGTTCTCTAATTTTTGTCGCAGTTGGGACTTCGCGACCCACGCCATACCGGGTACGCTGGTCGTTTGGACATCAGATTACTCTTGCTAACGTCGTGTTCAAATTAGGCTACGTCGCGGACAATACGACTGGAGACGTCGCTGATGATCAGGTACCGTGCACAGTTATTTGTCTTCCTCCAAAGCGGCCAAATAATCACTGCATACGTGCAGTATCACCTATACAAACACGACCTCGCGAGGTTGCAAGCCCTCGGCACAGTGAGTTCCTTTTCTGCAGGATAGAAAACGTGTACACCTGAATGAATGTTTTCTCACTTTGTTCAGACCCACTACTCCTTCTCGTAAGAGTAATTCCCATTCCAACAGTACGCAGGCTTACATCTAGCTCGACTTCAGCGTTGCGTGGAGTCGAGTCTTTCCCTTTGGCTACAAGGACTCGCCGATCAACCAAGTGAGACAAGCACAATACACGTTCGGGGTGCCACTACGTCGGCTTTCATTAACCACCCTCTTTTCTGGCAGGCTGGGCTTGACTACTACAACCGACTGGTTGATTACGCCCTAGAGCTTGGCATCGAGCCCGTGGTACGTGCCTGTTGCCGGCCCTCACCTTTGAGAACCTCAAAGCCCACGTCTGACGAAGTTCAATTTTTGAAGATCACTCTCAGTCACTGGGATATCCCTCTCACGATCTGGCAGCAATACGGTGCTTTCAGAGATGAGGCCGTGGTAGCGGACTTTGCCCACGTGCGTCCAGACTGACACACTTCGGTGCCGGCCGACAACGCTCCCACCAATTCAACGAGCCCTCGTCGTCCTCCGCCCATCTCCTCCTTTACCACAGTCTCCTGATCCATTGGAACTGGCAGTACGCGGAAACTCTCTTTAAGCTCTTCAATGGACGAGTGAAGACATGGTGTACGCTGGGCCTCCGCTGCTTTTACTTTGTTGCTCACTCAAACCTGCGGATTACCGATCAGTCACCTTCAACGAACCGAGGGTGTTCTGTGGACAGGCTTTAGGCATCCTGGCAGCCGCAAACGGTGTGTTTTTCAACCGCATTACTTAACTTGCAATTTTTCAGGGCTTAACGATTATCTGGCACAGGCGCCAAGGTCACTGACCCGGACTACATCGCTGTTCCGTATCAATGCTCATACTATGTGCTGAAGGCCCATGCCGCCGCTGTAAGCCTCCCGAGGTCGAAGCGAAGTCCATCTTGTTTCTGACTAGCTCTGTTGCTCGCACAGGTCAAGCGATTCCGTGAACTGGGGTACGCACGATCCATCTAATGCAGTTGCCCCCGCTGACAGATTTGTATGCACCCTCGACAGCATTGAGGGCCAGATCGCCATAAAAAACGATGACTGTGCGCTAGTGCAGTGACACAGGAGCTTGCTCTTACCTCTCGTTTCCTGTCAGACATTGGCGTGCCGTGGAGGGCGAACAGCACTGAGGACGCCCTTGCAGCCGAGCGGCACACGCAGTATCAGGTACGCAGCGTTCAATGGATGGGTTGTAAGCCCGACAAAAGGCTCATATTTGTTGGACCAGATTGGCGTGTTCTCTGACCCCATCTACTCGACTGGCGATTGTGAGCTCAACCGCAAGCTGATGGACGCTGCAGAGTGTAACTGAGCGTGGCGGCCTTATCTACAGGGCCGCCGAATCTCTCTGACGTGCTGACGCCAAAAGAACTACCCCGCTTCACTGAGGAGGAAAAGGCCGATATCCTCGGCAGCGCAGACTTCTTCGCGACTGACTCCTACAGGTGAGCTACTCCCTTCCGTACTGGTCTTGCCACGCGCCTGACAATCGCGCAGAGTCAACTACGTCCGTGCTCCGGAGGGAGGTATTGAGGCGTGCATCAACAATCGCTCAGACCCTGTACGTGTCTCCGGGGCTTCCATGGGGTTCACTATGCTGACACTGGCTCAATCGGTAGCTTTGGCCATCCTGCAACGTCCCAGTCTTTTACGACCCGGATTACGGCTGGGCTACCGGCATCAACGTGAGCTTACAGAATCCCCCGCGCCTCAGAGCAGTTCTGAACTAAGTACATAGGCGGACCCACGGACCAACTGGCTCACCACCTCCGGCGACCGCCTCCGGCAGTTCTTCAAGGAGCTTTTGGCGCGATGGCCCGTCGATGCCATTTATGTGACCGAGTTTGGCGTGCGTGCATCTTATCCATGGTCCCATCATTCCATGCTGAAGATGCTGCCTCACGCTTTCAGTGGTCGGAGCCTTTCGAAGCGCAGCGCACCGTTCTCAGCGATATCCGCGAAGTACGTAAACTTCTCAACAGACTCTTGAGCCTGCCTAATTCCACTGTATGGCTCGCAGGACAGCTCTCGCACGAACTACTTCCTGACGTACCTTGGAGAGATCCTGTGAGTCGGCATTAAGGTGCTCTGTGCCTTGTGTTACCTGCTAATGAGGCCCGTCAGTCTCCTGATCCATGAGGACGGCGTTCCCATCAAGGGCGCGTACTCCTGGTCGGCGATCGACAACTTCGAGTGGGCCGTCGGACTAGGCGCCAGGTTCGGCACTCAATACGTCAACTTCACCGACCCCAAGCTCCCTCGGGAGGTAAGGAAGTCTATCAAAAGCCCGAGGCAAACTCAGCTCATCATCTTCGTTTATGTTGCAGTTCAAGCGCAGCTCCATTGCTATCGCGGACTTCTACAGGACGCACCTGCAGTACGGCGACCACTATTGACAAGGTCCGGCTTCGAGGACCAGCGCGAGAGCTTCTACGGTCGCGAGCCGAAAGAAATCAAAGTGCAAGGACACTCGCAATGTCAGTTTTGTGAACGAATGTACGAATTGTTATCATGAATTCAAGTTCGTTGCTGCGAGTTGTTTGAAGGCAAGCGCTGTCCAAGAGAGCGCACTTGGCTGTTTCGGGAGGGGGAAAGATTACTGACATGTTCCTCCACAAAAATTGAATGCTCGGAGACGAATAACGCTCAGGCGGTAGTGCCCGTCGCTTGTGGTTCGGCAAATGCACCATAAGCCGAAGACAGCAACAAAACAGTCGCTGGCCAGGTTGAGACTTGAGGACTTTCTGAATGGCTGCGGATCGCCGGCAGACTCTTCTCCGTCTAAATTCTATTGCGCACAGTGACTGAAAAGGCACGATTCCATGCACAGTGGTTGAAAATTTCTGTTGCGAAACTGGCTGAAAGCTGCGAAACTAATGCAGCTCCGCTTAGTCAGTCGCTCTTCAAGGGTGTTGCCAAATAAGCGGTGATCCGCTTCAAAGTCCCTGAAAGTAACCAGCCTTTTACAAGCCTAATGATCCATTGAATGTAGATCATGATTTTCCTTTTATCGGGCTCACAGCTGGGGCCATCTTACCAAAGAAGCGACTCGGAAGCGGTCGGATTTGTACGTAGGCGGCCGAGGGAGCGCGCGAGCTGGATGAGCCAGGCTTGCCTTCTGACGCCCAACCCGACCCGTCGTCCTCTCCAAGCCTCACATCTGTCTGTCCTTGCGCTACAATGGGCGCTCAGCAGTCGACGCAGGGGGAAGAGCGCGTATTTGAGTCTACGGCGGACACACCCATTCGCGTGCGTCTTCCCCGCCCCTGGGCGCCCGCTCCACCGCACTTACCCACCTTGGTCTTCTCCGTAAAGTTCTCCCAATCCCTGATCAACGACCTCTCCGACACCCTCTCCCCCACCGTGACCCCGCCCGACTCCGCGCGCCAAGCTACGCTTGACGAGCACATCCGCTCGCGTATCAACTCTGAGCTCGCTCGGCTGCGCGCCGAGGAGCAGGACGTGCGCGAGCAGATCGAGGAGGCGCTCGCGCGCGAGAACGCGGAGAAGGAGAAGGGCGACAGCGACGGCGTTCTGAGCACAGATGCGGTTGTGCGGGACATCACCGAGATCAAGAGCAAGGTTGAGCGGCACCACGAGAAGCGGGACCTGAAGGCGTGGCCGGAGATTCAGAAGGCGCAGCGGGAGCTTGTTGTTTGCTACAAGTGAGTCCTTCCTTCATCTTCATGCAGCAAGGAAAAGGGGACTGCCTTCAAACGCGGTTGAACGCGTCAGCGTCTCTTTCGACGTTTGAAGCGATGGCGGTGAAAGGGAGGCGGTGAAGGAGGCGGGCCATGGAAGACGCATGCCGAGCTCCTGCTGACCCGCACGCTTTACTCCAGCAACAAACCGAAAACGCCGCTGGAGTGCTGGAGGGAGACTGAGGCGTTCAAGACTGCCGTCGCGGATGCCGAAAAGGTACGATTTTGTATCGTATCCGCTGGGCGCCAAATCTCATCGTGACCCTTTCGGCAGTCCTTCGTCGCTAGTCTGCGATGAACATGGACAGGGTATGGAGGGTTGTATAACTAGATGAAGAGGTGGTGGGAGCCCGGGGATACTCATGCACGGCCCGTTTCGCGTTCGATGTGATGGAGCCAGACGGCAATTGGCCTGCTGCCTCTGGACGGCCGCCCAAAAGACGCGAGTGTCGCGCGCATTTGGACTAAATGCTTTACTCGCGCTTGGCGCACTCGTTTTCGTGACCTTCGCTGCTCATCATTCAGCGAGCTTTGGCCAACATCGAAAGGTCGTGGCGCGTCCTGTCTTGACCACGGGTGTGCGGCCGTCGCGCTTTCGATCGAGTACTCTGGCCGACTTCGAGCTTCGAGAGCTCCGGCCTCATTCGGGCCTCGAGAGCTCTTCTCTGTAATAACTCCCACGTGCCAATAGTGCTACAAACATGGTTGGCAGGCCCGCCTTCCGCCTTGCCTCTCAAAAGTAGTGCAGCATTCAGACAGAGCATTGAGGGTCAAGACACACCGATATGCGGCTTTCCCCTGACGCCCTTCCATTTACAGCAGCACGTCTGGCTCGGCCTCGAGCGAACTGATAATGTCGTGACAAGGGCGCAGCAGTCGTCCAGCCCGAACTGTTCTTAATTGGCGTTGAGAGTGTCTTGAGACTGGTCTGTCGATGCGTGTCTTCCAAGATCTTAAATTCTAACGCTTTGAATCGCTAAGACATTATATACCGGAAGCAGCGAAAATAATGTGGAACGCGGGGAGGGTAAGGGTGCTGCGCTCACTTATGTGCGAGCCGGTGGGCGGTCGTTGCGATTGTTCAGTATTTGCCTTTCACTGCCCAGCATCCAGCTGACATCTGCGGTTGGATTTTTTTGTGTTCTCGTATAAACGTTTAACAGGACAACACGAGTCCGAAGGTGTAAGGTTCTTATGCAAAGTGCCCCGCCGGTTGGCTTTCCCACATCCACAGAGCTCGCTGCCCGCACGCACTCCGGCATTTGCCTTTCCATCCTGGAACCTCTTCTACCCACCGAAAGCCAGGTATTTAAGCAGTGTCTATGAGCGAAGGAGGCTATTCTCATTCCCCATGACCTGTGATGCCCTCCTCGGAGAACTCTCGTGGACTCTGGCACCTTCGAATTTCTCCATGTCCACCGGCCACGGAGGAACAGGCACAGCGCTGACGAGGGCTCCGCCGAGACCGAACTTCCCGGTCAAAAGATGCACGTTGGGTATCGCTCGAATTAGTCCACCTGTGCGAACCTTGCAGCAAAGCTATGCTCGAACATCCACCAGCTGGAGTGTCGACCCAACGCCGCAAAGACCAAGGTGGACGTGGCAGGGGCCTCGAGCCTATAAAACCTCAAGCGTCAAATTATCAAGGGCTTATTCTTCTCAAATCAGTCTTAACTCCAGCAAACATGCAACCTACCCACTTGGTGAATATGTCCGCAACCCACTCACGCACGACCTCCTCGACCCACTCGCCCTCCCCATCTCACCACCGCGCCCGCGTTGCAATCGTTACCGGAGCAGCGCAGGCATCGGTAAGGCCATTGCTATCCGCTTAGCCAAAGATGGCCTATACGTAGGCCTAACCGATCTCTAATCGTCGAAGTCCAAGCTGCAAGATGTGCTTGAGCACATCGAAGCTAAGGGCGGGAAGGCCGTGGTCGTCTCAGCCGACGTGAGGAATAAGGTAGAGGTATACCACCTTGTCAAGGTTGTCGGCGACAAGTTCGGCGGCCTCGACGTGATGGTGGCCAATGCGGGTATCGTCGAGGCCGAAAACTTCCTCGACATCACGCCGAAAAGACTTGATGCAACGTTCGTCCACAACGCTTGCTTGTCATCTTATAGCTCCCGGAATTGTATATTAACGAGGTTTCATTGTCCTTCTCAGTCGAGACTAACCTCATCGGCGTCCTTCTCTGCTATCAGGCTGCCGCTCGGCAGATAATTGCCCAGGGTACTGGCGGAAAGCTCATTGGTCTGTGCTTTATGGCATACGCAGCTGTAGAAGTTTGGAGATTGACGTACATCTCTTATCAGCGGCCGCTTCTAACGCTTCATTCTTCACAACCAACTTCTTCGGAACCTACACACCGTCCAAGTTCGCCGTGCGTTGCTTGAATCAGGTCGCTGCGCACGAGCTTTCGAAGTACAAGATCCGCATAACTTGAAATGGTTTCCCGAGCCTTTGGAGAACATTTCTGACTCGTCCCAATCTCATGCAGATCACTACGGCGACGTATGCTCCGTAAGTATCTCGCATATTGAGCTCTCGGTGCATCACTAACCTCCTCAGCAGTGGCCCCACGGACACCGCCATGTGGACCAAGATCGACCGATAGTATGGGGAGCTTGCTGGGCTCGAGCCTGGCGACTTCACTGAGCAGGTGTGCCGGCCCCTTGGTCTCCTAATATCTTTCTCCTAATTTGCTTTGTCCCCTCAGATCCTCCCCCCGGATCCCCATTGGGCGTCTCATGCAGCCGGAAGAGATTGCGGGGGCCGTTTCGTGAGCCCAAAAATGCTCATTGAAGGCCTGAACCAAGTGTTTATGTAATGCGCATTGGTGCAGCTTCTTGGCCTCGCCGGACGCCAGCGCAGTCAACCGAGAGACGCTGGTCGTTGACGTGCGGTTCATCTCCGGTCCTTGTTCACTGAAGAACCGAGCAGCTAACTGTCTTACGTCTCCAGGGCGGCATGTTCATGACCTGAACAAAATCACGTCCATCGTACCTCGCAGTGCATCGGAATACACGACTCACCTGCCTTGTCGTCTATGTCTCTTCCTTTCATTTCTTTGATGCGCTCACTGAGCGTCTGGACGGTGTTATTTTCAGTTTGATGTGTTGATTGATGTATATGATTTCTGTTAAAAGTGATAGAAAGGCAAACGATTGAGACTGCTCTCCATCGCTGGGATCAGGAGATGCCGCAGTGAACCCCCTCAACGAGACCTTCCGCCCTATCGCCACGCCCGTCAATCATCAAGCGCAAAATAAAAATTAAAAAACCCTCCCCAATCCATCGAGCTACATCCCGCTCCTCGCTGCCTTGAACCGCGACACCTTCTTTCCCGCAGGCTGCTGCTCGGGCGTCTGCGCACCCCCCGCCTCCGCCTCTACCTCGCGCAGCTGCACCGACCCCATCCGCTCCGGCACGCCCTGCACCGTGGGCGGCGCGTCCTGCCGCGACGCCTTGAAGCGCGAGAATTTCGGCGGCGCAGTGTCCGGTGCGGGCGCGACCGGTGCGGGAGCAGGCTCCTCCGCCTGCTCCTGCAGAGACGCCTTGAACCTCGACACGCGCTTTGGCGGTGAGGCGTCTTCCACCGGCGGCGCCGCCGTCTCCTTCGGCGTGGCCCGCTCCATCACTGTCTCCCCGACAGGCCTGCGTTCCGTCCTGTGCACGACAGGTGGTCTGCGGACCTCGTCCCTCCTCACCCGACGAGCCTCGTCCTCCGCAGCAGGGCCGGCCTCCCACCGCTCACCCCTGCGCAGGGCCTCCAAGATGCGGCGCGCCTCGTCCGTCTCGTCCTCGTCGCTCTCCTCGACCTCGAGCATGTCCCCCGACGGCGCGAGCCGGCCCATCTTCACACCCGGCAGCAGGCGCGGGATGATGATGCTCGCGCCTGCCTCGGCATCGTCGTCATCGGACGGGAGGAGGTCGCCGACGCTCGCGCCGAGGGAGGAGGATGCGGAGGGACGGTTGAGGGACGCTTTGAACCGCGACGCTGGGGGAGGGCGGTGCGCTAGGGAGGCCTCCTGGGGCACCCACTGCATCGTCCCAGAGCGTAAGTTACAGTTCAGCTCAAACAAGAACACGAACCTCCTGGTCCCACAGGTCCGCAGCCTCCTCCTCTCCGCCCAGCGGGCCCGTCCCCCTTCCCGCGCCGATCGCGTCCCGCTTCGCATGATACGCGAGCGCGACCTCGCGCGCCATCAGGACGTCGTCGATGTCCATCCCCTCGTCGCTGTCGTCGTCCTCCGCATCCCAATCGAAGTCATCATCCTCGTCCTCGTCTTCATCCTCCGCCTCCGCCACGGACGGCACGGGCGGCGCGGGCGCCTTCGACTGCGCGCGCGACGGCTTCGGAGGGGCAGGCGGGCGCTCGAGAACGGAGTCTTTGATGGGTCGTGCGGCGGGGGGTTTGGGGACGGAGGGGGAGGGAGGGGGCGCGGAGGGAAAGGTGGAGGAGGACGCGGCGGCTACGCCGGGCGTGAGGAGCTCGTGCTCCGTCCCATCGGACGCGGACGTGGAGGTCGCGAAGCGGACGGACTTCTTGTCGACAGGTGAGGTGGAGGGTGGGGAGTCGGTAGGGGTTGCGGTTAATAGTCTTTGTGGGGTCGGTCTAGAGCCTGGGTGGAGAATGGGCAGGGGGACCGGAGGCGTGGCAGTTGCACAGCCGCCGCGACACAGACTGAACAACGCATCGATGCGTATTCAACACTACCGGCCCAACGCCTCTGATCCCTCTGTCTTACTCAGGCTTCTCACTATAAAGACCGCTCCACCACCCATCTGTCTGCTCCGCTGTGCCCAGGATGCGGTGCGGGAGGGAGAAAGTAGCATGATGCCCCAGGCCTTCAGCGGGATGCTTTGAGATACTTGGAGATACAGATATCCCTTCTTATCATTTGCCACTCTCCCTTTCGCTTCCTGTCTGTCTGGGCAAAAAACGACGAGTACCTCAAAAAGCAGCACGCAGTCTGTGTGTCTGTTTCTTGCAGAAAGACACAATGATGCCCATTCTCATTTGTGCTACTCAAGGGTTTTTCAGGCCTGCAGATTTTAGAAGAAGGTACCAGGTCAGGTGAGCCACCGCCCGACAGCACATCGACTTCATGAACCGCACGGCGCTGCTGCAGCACCCCTGCAAGAAGCATGACACTTCGGTTGCTGGGGAACTCGGCAGGTTTGGGAGTGTCTGAATCAAGTCCGCTTAAGCACCCATTTGTATAATTACTCGCATTTTGTCCTCAAGCTTCGACAGACAAAGAGAGAGACAGCGTCTGCGTAGTGGGCGCTCGCATCTCGACATCCCCGCTGTACTGGCGTCGCACTGGCCACTCCCACATCCGCTTCTTCCCCCAAAATTTCCCCTGTCATCATAGTTTTATGCCGGTTATGTAACCCAAGTAGCCCTTCACCCTCCAGTATAGCGCAGTAATATAGAGGGGGTCTGCGCGGGCTGAATCGAGGTTGGGAACGGCTAACAAAGGAAGCGGATCGCGCAGGAGCGTGACTGAGCATGTCGGAGGGCAACATTAGAAACCTTTTTGTGTTGTTTGGATATGGGAAGAGATCTTGCTGGAGAAGTTCGGCCGGCGATATCACTGGAAGTGCAATATCGGTGCCCGAACCGCTGTCCTTTAGTGACCCCCTCACCACATGGTAAGCCCTCTACTTCTCCGTCTCCTACTCGAACTTCTTTTCCAGGACACTATTTTCAGGATCCGTCGGTAATCGGGCGTAACTGGTTGGTGGGGGGAACCGGGGGGGGCACTGGGATGCTCTGAAGGAAGAGCAGGATCTTGGAACCAGGGCGAGCGAAAGTGGTAAAGTTGCTTTCGTTGCTGTAAGAGGAAACCAGAGGCACGTGCGGTAGCTGCTGTATCGCTTCGTGTAGGGGTGCAGTCTCTAATACTTCAAGAAGAAGACGAACGTGCACACTATCGAGTTTCTGGAGGACGTCCCCGGATCGTGGTCACAGACGGCGCTGCTCGACCCTTGTAATCTCGATGGGGTGGAATGGAGAGCTCTTCAGCCACGCGTTCCAATCCTCGAAAGATTCTCTGTGCTTGAGGGAAGGTCCTCCAATACTTGGGATTATAGGGTAGCTGTTTGCGAGGGGTCTGAAATGCCTAGGCGGGCAGGT
>JTLS01000345.1:0-21068 GCA_000826855.1 Basidioascus undulatus | reverse complement strand
GGAGGGGGGAGGCTTCGGGGCAGGCTCGGGCTTCGGGTCCCGCGCCGGCTCAATCCCCTCGACGTCGCCCGGGAGGAGCGCACTGCGCACATACAGCGCGACGACCTGCCCCGCGGCGCTGACGCCCTTGTCTGTCCGCCCACAGCGCGACCACCCGCAGCCCTCGAATCCTCCGTCCGGGTCCACCAGCCGGCCCTTGACGAGCGCGTCCCACAGCACGCCCTCGACAGTCGGCAGCGGCGTTGGCTCGCTCTGCGCAGCGAGGCCGTTATAGTCCCATCCGGCGTACGAGAAGCGGAGCGCGATCTTGCGCCGTGAGTAGGCGTGGATGTTGAACGGCTTCGAGGCCTTCTGCTTGCGCTCCTTTTTGGGCTTCTTGAGGACGGGCGGTGGGGCGGCCGTGGCCGCGGCCGTGGAAGAAGACGCCGGCGGGGCGAGCTCGGTGAGGCGCGCGATGAGCTCCTCACGAGAGAGAGGGTCGTAAGGGGAAGTGGTGGAGGAAGAGGCCATAGTGGGAGAAGCGCGGAAGGGAGTTCGAAGAATGGGAGATACGAGGCGTCCGGGAAATCGGAAGACGCTGGAGAGAGCCTGGCGCATGCAGCTGCGGGAGAGGTCGTCAGTACATAGAGCTTCAAACCCGCCATTGAGCATCCACCGCTGCCCGTAAGGAAGGCTGCAGAAAGTCGGCAGACGCCCACGCCCAGCGGTGCAGCGCATTCGGGTGGCAATTGAGAAACGGGAAGATGCTCACTTTCTAACCGCCCAGCAGTGCCCAGCAACCAGAAACTAGGGCCGGAGGAGGCTGGAGGAATGCTTTCTGGTAAGCTTGAGATGCAGGTTGTTGTCAATGTAGACTGAGCTGCTTACGAGCGGATTCGAGGATGAAAGGGTAGGGAGAAGACGAGAGGAAAGATGCCGAGGTTCAGCCTGGGCAAGGGTAACCTTACATCCGAAAGGAACTCTTTAACGCCGTGGGTTTTACCCAGCGTTGCCAAAGAAGCATGTGTTCCTCTGTCATTTGATTGCAGTACGGCCATCAAAAGAATGTAGAAATTGAAAGAACATTGGGAAATATAGTCTCCTGCCGTCCCCAGAATATGCCAACCGTGACCCGCGTCACGATCGCTCACACGGTAGACCTGCACTCTGAAACAAGCCGCAGAATTGAAGTTCAATCTTCACGAGATCATTTGACAACATTCATGGTAAAATCGACAAACTGGATTCTCGGAAGACATAACGAGCTCAGTCCGACTCTATCACGTCGCCTGGCTTGACCTGCTCAAGCGCAGCCCCGTACCTCGCAGGGAAGTGGTCGAACAGGAACGAGGGAATCTAGGAAGGCATCGACAATGCGCTTTAGGAAACATTTCAAAGCTTCAGGCAATTTGAGGACAGTACGTACGAAAAACGCGATGAGAGGGATGGGGTTCCAGCCCTTCTGCTTGACGGCGACAGGTCCGTCGACTGCGAGCTCCGTGGGCGCGGTAGCGCTCTTCTTGCCCTTGCGGGGAGCCTGGACAATCTGGAAATATTCGGGAGTAAGCAGTTGTAAACTGAAGCGATACCCGATCGAATGCTTACCCTGGTGACGGCCCCCAACGGGAAACCGCTTGCGGAGAGCTTAGCGTCTTCGCCCTCGACGATGTGCAGGCCGGACCCTGGAAAGAAGGATGAGCAGAATCCCCAAGTATGACGAGAATTGGCAGTACTAACCAACGTGAGCGTAGTTCAGCGAGGAAGACTTGTTGAGACTGGTGGCTGCGCGCTGCTGGTCGGCGAGACCGGGCGGCTGCGAAACGACAGGCGGTCAGTTTCCCAACTCTGAGTAAAAGAGGGGTCCGAGTCTTACGATAACAGCGACAATGTCTTTTCCGTTCCGAATGCGCCAGAGCGTCTCGGCGCGGTCCCAAGGGACGTTCAGCACGCCCTGCACTGCGCCCGCGAAATCGCCGTCGCCGACCCGCGGTGCGCCGAAGAAGTACGTCCCAGAAAGCTCGATGTCGTCGCCGATGTCCTCGGGAGACTTGACTTTGTGTATGACGGAGATCAGATGATGGTTTCGGTAAGAGGACTGCGTTTGAAGAGGAACGTACGGAAGCGCGAATAGATGAGAGAACCGAGCGCCGCTCCGAGCGAGTGTCCGGCGAGCCAGCTGCAATAGATGAAGGTCAGCCTACAATTCTTGAAAGGGAGATCGAAGGACGTACAGGTGAACCTTCTCGTCACCGTCCGCCCTCAGCTCTTTAGCAACCGCTTTTACAGCCTGGACGATTGAGGCATAAGGGTTGACTCTGCGCTCGCCGCCAGCAGCGGCGTTTGGCCAAATCGACGTGAAGAACTGTGAAGAAGAACCTGGTCGTACCAGAAACATATTGTATAGGAGTGAAAGAAAAAAGGCGAAGTTTGACCCACGCCCTTGTGGACCTCCCCGAAGAGGTAAGCCGAGGCCGGGATGCGGGCGATGCTCGAGTCGATGCTGGTGTTGAGAGATTTCAGTCGATTTCGCCTTCCATAGGAGGAATAGCCTTGAGCAGGCGAGAAGAAAGAACTCACAGGAACTCGGCCTTGTTGGTCGGACTGGTGCCCTTGAAGACGAGCGTGATCCACTTGCTCTCCTTGTTCCAGAAGAGACCGCAGTAGCTCCCGCCAGCATCGATCTGTCCCGTCCCCAACCTTCCATCAGACGTTTCATGATAGTTTCAAGTCTGAAGGAGCCGCCTCACCTGCGTCAAGTCCGACACGCCGCGGAACTGCACGCCCCACGAGTTTGCCTTAGCGCGGATGAATCGCTGGAAGACTAGCGCTTGAGCAAAAGTTTTCCTTCCGGGAGTCTAAATAAGTCTCACCTCGCTCTCCTCGAGAAGAAATTGTATCTTCTCCGTCACGACCGGCGTGTGCGAGTCTGGCCTCTTCTCGAGCTGCGCAGCCTCCTCGACCAGCGCGTCGTTGCGCTCGTAGACGCTGTTTGGAACCAAAATATCCAATGAGCTCTAAATGTTTTCCGGTACCGGTAGATATACGAGCTGCTTACAGTGCGCTGAAGAAAAGGAACGCCTTGGCGATGTCGAGGTTGAAGAACCGCACGCTGTGTCCCGTAATAAGCTCTATGCCTGCTCAAAGGTCAAAGAGCATTGAATCGTACCGGACTCCCCCATCAGCCAGCCTTTTCTTCTCATCTTCCGGCGTCCCATGAGGGTTTCCCGACGCTTTAAGCGCGAGCAACTGTAAGTATGGTCATCGCAGCCTTCTTCTAAAGCAACGACGTACCATTCAGCAACCCCTTCTCAGCGTAGCGCACGATCTCCGGCGCCTGGTCGAACATCTCGAACCCCCACCAGTTCGCGAGTCCCCAGCCGTCGGCATACGTCTCGCTCACGTAGCGCACGAGCCTGGCGAAGCCGAGAACCTGGAATAGGCCGAGAGCGAGCTCGACGATGAGGAGGACGTTGAACAGGACACTGTGAACGAAGTTCCAGGGTTCGAAGTTTCGGTACTTGATGGAGGGAATGAACTTACCCGTAGGAGATGAGCTCCCAGGTGAACGAGATCGGGTCGCTGAGGAAGGCGAGCGGGTTGAAGAGCGTCTGGGACAACCCTAGGACCAATGTGTCGTAGACATCTGAAGAGGAAACGGTCACCGAGCCATAAAGATGCTGTATCGGCAATACTTTGTGCTCACAGGCGACGAAAGCGGTCGGGACACTGTTCCAGGTTCTCTTGACCGGCGAGAACGCCTTCTCGAGGAAGCTGCGCAGACCTTCACAGGTCAGCAAGCAGAATCCAAATGTGGCTCTCAAAACCGCTCACATCTCCTCCCTGACCGTCCTGTACTCCTCGGCGATCGTCTGGCCGAGCCCGAAGTCATCCTCGCCCGGCGTCGCGAGCGCGCTGTGGTCGATGTCCGCCGCGGACGGGTCGAGCGGGAGCTTGGCGGGCAGCCCGCAGCGGGTGGCGATTTCGCGGGCGCGAGTGTTGTGCTGGAGACAGCAGTATACTCTCAAGTCAAATACAGTCATTTCGAGGTAAGTAGGGGTCGACAGACCAGGACTTCGTCAAGAGTGAGCATATCGCCGGCGACGCGCTCTGTCGAGGAAGGGGGCCCGGCCCGGGTGAGGTCGAGCTCTTCTTGGGGCTCTCGAGATTGCATGGTAGGTTTGATATGTTTTTTACTGTAACTGGGGGCGATGGGCCGTGACGGTAGGTGGTCAAGAGGTCTGCGACTCGTTCTTCCTTGCGCGTTGTTGCCAAGTCGCTCCGTTCGGCTCCGCAGCCCAACCACTTCCCGTTTGCACGTGAATGCCGGCGAGGAAGAACGACAGAACGGCCACGTCTGCTTCATCAAGGCATCCTCTTAACGGAGATAAAAGTACACTGCAACTGTGTGCTAGCTGCGTTGCATTTGACTGGAATTGCGTGCAGAATCTGAATGGTGAGAGCGTCTTCGCGGTTATCGACGAGGTGAAGCGTTGGGCCATGGAAACAGCCCTGTGTGCTTCAGTGTGCATTTTTACCCTCAATTCTAGCAGACTACTCCCAAAGAGGATAGGGCTGTGTGGTTCAACAACACTATGACCGCCTTTCTTCTCACCGCCCGCGGTAGCCAACCTATAAGATGAGTCACTGGCTCAACGCGGCCCCGAACCTCACGTTCCGTTTAGATATGTTTCTAAAGCTGCCAACGACGACCTCACTACCCGACCGGCCGCGCCACGTAGAGGCGTGCTCGCCCTACTCAGTGGTGGCCCTCGAGGCCTCAGACTTTCCCAACCCACGGCATCTCGCCTGCCCATGCGCAGGAAGATGCATAGCAATGACGGTAATTCAAATCGCTCAGGTCGTCTGCTGGAGCGGCATGAGGAAGGTACAGAGCACGACAGGGTGCGATCGATTCTTGAGGAGTTCCGATACCTCGGCAAGACTGGAGGAGCCCCATCGACATGTCAGGCCCGGGATGCGCGAAGGTTGCTGTTAGTGTCAGCCGGAGCAAAGAGAGGAGCATTCCGAGCGAAGGTAAGGATCAGCCAGAGAGCGCAAGCGGCCCTTCACGAGCGCCAATCACTCCGTCAAAGAGCGAACCTTCGGTGTCTAAACGCACAACATATCATCCCCTCCAGCGCACCACCCAGCACCACCTCAATCCTCCTCCTTCGGCGGCGGCGGACCGCAAGGTTGCAGCATCCGCTACAGATTCCATCCCAGATCAGCACCTCATGCGCCAAGAGCGAAATGAAGCACGAGGAGCTAGAACGCACCTCGACCATCTCGAACCGTGCCCGCCCAATGCTCTCGCCGTCGGAGATGGCGACATAAGACAGCATTGTAGGGTGGCCAATGATAGACGCGTAGGTGTCGCGGTGCTGGTGCGTGAGCCACTCGCTGAAGGTACGGGGTGGCAAAGGTGAGCTTGGGGCGGGCGACCAGACGCGGAGCAGAAGACCCACTACTTCGTCATGTCGGCATGGCCTGCAAACATAGGCCCGTTCAGCATCATTCGAACCCACAGTTGATGGTCATCACGCACCAGTGCCGGTGTAACGAGCGTGCACTGTCACAACCTGCGATCAGCTCCAGTTCCAGCGACATAAACAGCCTGCGTACGGTTCTCAAGCTGGCTGTTCTGTGTATACCGAAGGTTCTCCGCCTGAAGGTCTCATGAATGTCAGCCTCGAGCCCTGAATACGAAAGCAGGCACGAACCATAGCTAGATGTTGAGCGTCGGTGGTCGACCAAGGTGAGCGCCGCGGCGGCGAGGAGAGCTCGCGCCCAAATTGCATCCGGGGCAATCTTGCCTCTCGACCGCCATCGTCTTCTCGCTACGCTTGCACACTCTCTTGCCCAGCTCACTAGCGACCGCATAGTCCAGCATGTCCGAACTGTTAACATCTCAGCAGCAGCAGCAGCCTACGCCGGGCCCAGCGCTTGAGGCGCTGAACTCCTCGCTCGACACGCTCGAGGCGACCCTCGCGCCCCTGCTCGAGAAGCCGCTGGCGCAGACGCTGGAGCCGCTCGACCTCGTCCAGAAGGCCAGGACGGAGGTGCTCCTGGCGTATATCATTCAGGACCTTGTGTGGAGTGCGTTGTTCCTCACGGATTGTGGGCGAACTGGCTGGACCTGACCGGAGGCATGGGCCCGTAGTCTACCTGCGCACGAGAGGAGTGGACCCGAAGACCCACCCGGTGTCGGTGGATCTTGTAGGTGATCATTATAAATTATACGCGGAGATTTGGGCTCATATCTTCTGACATTGCAGGACCGCATCAAGGCTTACTTCTCCAAGATCAAGGTCGCCCAGTCGGGCGGTGACAAGCGTGCGCCTCTCCGCGTTCTGGACACTGTTTTCTTGCGCTGACGCAATTCTGTTACACCTTAAGAGCGCCTGCCCGTCGACAAGCAAGCCGCCGACCGCTTCATCCGCGCCGCGCTGACCACCGCGCAGGCCGCGTCGAACCCGTTCGCGGAGCAGGACGCCGCTGCTGCTGCTGCCGCCGCCACGCCGAGCGGAACGCACATCCGCTTCGGGGAGGTGGAAAAGGAAATTGCTGAGCAGAAGGCCGGAGAGGACGTGGAGTCGGAAGAGGCTGAGGAGCCGACGGCGGGAGCGGACAAGAAGGGCAAGGGCAAGGCGCGGGAGGGAAGCAAGAAGCGGGGGCGGGCGGCGATGGACGTGTGGACTGGTGCGTCGTCTTCTCCCTTACGCTTTCCGAAATCCTTCTGATGCGCGTCTTGTACAACGCAGGGTACGGCTTGGACGGCGAGTCCGGCTCAGCCTCTGCCCCGACCGGCTCGGCGAAGAAGGCGAGGAAGGGCAAGAAGGCGACGGGCGCGGTCTCTGCGGACGCGTCGTCCGAAGTGGGCACTCCTCCTTCTTCAGACGGAAAGAAGAAGAAGAAGAAGGATAAAGCGGGGAAGAAGAGTGCGCAGGAGTAGAGGAAACTTGGTGCTTATAAATTGATCTGCGCACGAGGCGACGCCTGTTCAAGCTGGATGCTTGATCTGCGGGACTACGGGAAGTACATCTGCCTGGATGGGCTATGGGCATTACTTGGACAGGTTCGTATCGACCTGCCTTGGACACGACTCGAACGGGTCTTGTTGAACCCGCTCGCGCACTCAGCACGCCCTTCCTCAGCTTGTTTCGCGAAAGCTGTTTCCCGCACCTCTCTGGAGATCATCACCAAAGTGCCAATCAATGCCAATGTGTGCAATAGATGCATGGAGATGCTCCTTGTCCCCAAGTTACGACAAGCACTGCGGACGCCGGAGTGCACGTTGCGACCTACGGTCTGTCTCACTTCACAAACAAGCTTCACCTTCCATCATATTATCGTTGCAGACCTGCACGCACAACCTCGCATCCTCCCTTATCACACAGACACCTCTCACATGCGCAGTCCCGCGCCTCATGAAAGCTTGATCGTCCCACCCACACGGGTTCGATCGACAATGCAGAACTTTGATTGCGCTGCCCTACAACATAGTCGCGTTCCTGGACTGAACCTGCCTCTCCTTCCGATTTTCTCTTCCTCCTCCTCCCTTCAAGAGCTGCTTCTCCGAGCAGCCAACTCCCTTACTCACTCATGCTCATTCGCCGAGCGCTGCTGCTCCTGCTGGGACCCGCGGTCGTCGCAGCTGCGCCGGCCCCGGTTACTACGGCGATGCCACCGAATAAGTTCTACGTCGTTGGGGACAGCATATCCACAGTGAGTGGGTGCTCCTCTCCCCCTTCTCCGCACAATCGGACGTTCTGACCGAATGTCGTCGAGTATAACCACGGCTGGGGCAGCGCGACCTCGTGGACGCAGACTGCGTCGTCCGCGCCGTTCCGGGCGCCACGGCGAAGGTGTTCTGAGAGGCTGGCTTCTTAAATGCGACTGCGAGGGAGATTGTAGAGGAAAAGAAGGCGGGGGTGGAGAAAGTTTATCTTACTGTCGGGGTGAGTCTGTGCATTCTCGACCCCGATCTTCTACCCACGGTGTTGAACACCCTTCTCTTGCAGTTCGGGACCAAGTCAGTCGCTTTCATCGCCTCTGTCGGAATGATAGGGCGGAGCAGAATCTTATATCGAAATGATGGGCCGACAGCGACGTGCGATGGTTCCAGCCTGAGGAGTTCGCGCAGTCCTTGACCTTCATGGTCCGCTTCTTCAAGGCCTTCGGAGCGTCCCCGATGATCGTCACGCCTCTCGCACTGCGGCTGTTCGTCAACCGAAAGCCCGTAACAAATCTTAATCAAATTGCGCAAGGTAAGCGCTGGGGCGCCGTGGTGCTTCGAGACTGAAATCTGTGCAGCGGCCATCAACGTGGCGCACGAAGGAACTGCCTTTGGTCAACCTGTGCAATTTGCGTTGCGACAATAAGGTTCATCAAACGTGGTCTGGGAAAGGCTGACAAGTCTTCCACAGGCCTCGTACAACTACTACGACTCGATCGGCTGGGCCGACTCGCAGTTCCTCAACCCCGACATCAACCGGTGGGACTACGTTCATCTCGGGAAGAACGTGGCGAAGATCACAGCAGGTGAGCATAGACCTCCGTCCGGCGGAGAACGTTGCATTGACCAGAGCGGGCGAGCGCACAGCATGATCGCGGACCTCGTGCGGGAAGCCGTGCCCGACACCGACGCGCTTTTGAGGGGAAATCCGACTTTTCATTGGAAGATCGCGTCGGGAAAGGCGGTATGGGGTTTGGATGTGTAGAGATAGAGACTAGACGCATAGGCTTTCTAGAGCAGATGGGATGGGTGATGAGTCGTCATGAGTCTCATGATGTTGCCGATTTCGCAAACTGGGCCATGAAATCGAAAGAGACGTCATGAGCCTCGAAGGTGAGGCGGCTGGTTTTGGTCTAAGAGAGAAGTGAGTGTGGCCATGGACGAGTACAAGCACAGACAAGTAAGCCAGCGATCGAGCTGTGAGTTGAGAGAGCGGTGGGCGCCACCGTCGTGAGTGAAAAGCAGGAGTGGGTTTTGGAGACCATATTAGAGTCTCGAAGCAAATGTGGTACCGGCACCGAAACGGGTGAAGATGCGATGAGCGTGCGGCAAAATGCGGGTCCGTCCTCCCTCCTCACATTCCTTCTGTCCTCAACCCTTCTATCCACCACACAGTAGCTTCCATCCGACCCCCACCTTCACGCGTCCAGGACCACCGCCTTCCAGTCATGGTCCCACACCTTCGTCCTCGGCGTGTCCGTCGGTGCGCGCATCTCCCTCGGGAAGAGGCCCGGGATGCGCGCGAGCAGCGCCTGCTTCCTCCCACCCAGACTAGACGTCGAAACCCTCTCCCGCCCCTCCGTAGCGAGTGCGAACCGCGCCGGGTGCGACTTCTCGAGGTCGTCGAGCGCCGCGCGAAGTCTCCGCTCGCGGAGCTCAAGGTCTGCCCGGCGAGCCTCGGCCTCCTTGCGGCGGAGGAGAAGGTAGGCGCGGCGGATGGTGTCGTGGGCCTCTTTTGAGGGGAACGCGGCGGCCACCGCGGATTCGACGTCGGGACGGTGGGCGATGGGCGGCGAGGTGCGGTTGGTAGGGGGAGGGTGAAGGTTGGGGGGGTAGAGGATGCCCTTGAGCACGTCCGACTTCGAGTCGCCAACGAACTCGTTCGAGCCCTTGAGCCCCGCCGGGGGACCGGACTTGGCTGCGTACGAGCGTGCCAGACGCGGTGCGATGAATATGGGTGAGCGGGCGGCACAGAGCGACATTGCGGGGGCTTGGGGAATGGTCTGGCGACAAGAGAGAAGACCGGGCGGAGAAACGGTGGAAAGCGCGAAATCCGCGGACGGTCCTCGGCTGTGCCGGCCAAAACGCTCCAATATTCTCGTCAAGCCCGGACCTCTTTCGCTTCAACACACCGCAAATCACAGACAGGGGCTCTTTCTGGGCATCAATTCTCATTATCATGCACGTTGTTGCTTGTACCGCTGCACTCATCTCATCAAACTTAACCGTTCGCTCGCTTCGATGTCCGGGCCTGCTGACCTTTCGAACCGCCAAATCGAGCGCGAGCCGGACGAGGACGAGCTCCATCGTTTCGCCGAGGCCTTCTCAGCGCTCATCGCTCGCACGGACACCTTGGGTGCTTCACTCGTCAACGGAGTCGAAACGGAGGAGCACACGCTGCATGCCCTCGAAGTGTCTGCGACGAGCCATCCGTGGCTTCAGAAGATATTCGCCGATTCAGTGTGGGACGAGATCCTTCATTCGCAGAAGTTCGGTACGTTGTGTCCTGATGCCTCACCCAGAGTCTTTCCATCACGCTCTACCCGCAGGAAACTACGTGGTCATCGACCGTTCGACAGGCGAGAAGTCTTTGGAGCCTGTCCCGCTCGCGGTGAGCCCTGTCGAAGAGCCAGCGAATAGAGCTTGGGAAGACTGATCACTTCCACGAGGCGGGAGCATAGACCCGCCTGGCGATGCGTTTCCTCTTCAGGCCTCAAGGCGATGCGGACAGCTTGACCAAGTTTCAATGGGTACAGAACCTGATCAAGAAGGAGACCATCCGCCAGGGTCGGATCTACGATGAGGGAAAGGGCGCGCTTGCCAAGATCCAGTCGTTCATGAAGACGTACCACATCAACCTGAGCGACCTGAAGGAGAAGGATCTCACCAAATACCCTGTGCGTGCCGGATGCTCGATCTGGACACAAGCGAGACTAACAAGGAGCCTTCGCCAGACTTTCAACGACGTACGCTGCGAGCTCTAACACGGCAGTCCTCGGATGCTGCTGACCCTAGCTCAGTTCTTCTACCGCGCCCTTGCACCTTCCGCTCGTCCAATCTCGCCTGCGAACGCCGACACGTCTATCATCGTTTCCGCGGCGGACTGCCGATTGAATGTATACCCGTCGTTCGACGCTGCGCGCAAGTTCTGGTATGCTTTACCTCATCCAGATCTTATGCAAATGCCCTCACGCCCCGCTGCTGACCTAGTGACTTCTCGATACAGGGTAAAGGGCCACGAGTTCACGCTGCCGAACTTGCTCGGGGACCAGACGCTTGCGGGCGCGTTTGGGCAGGCCCCGTCGCTCGCTATCTTCCGCCTCGCACCGCAAGACTACCACCGCTTCCACTCCCCAATCGAGGCTGTCGTGGGCCGTACGTTGACGAATCTACATTCAGCGCTAACACATCGTACCTGACGCTTGTCCGCATTCTACAGCGACAAAGCACATCCACGGCGACTACTTCACCGTCAATCCGCAAGCCGGTTCGTGTGATCTCATTCTGCCTTCTCCTTGGAACGAAGCTCTCATGCTATTTCCCAAGTCAACGCCGACTTCCCCGTTTTCACCGCCAACAGGCGGGACGTCCTGCTCCTGAACCTCCAGCGGCCGGACGGCGGGTCCATCCCCGTCGCGTACGTGGCCATAGGCGCTATGCTCGTGGGCAGCATCGGCTGGGTGAAGAAGCAGGGCGATGTCGTGGAGAAGGGAGAAGAGATTGGGAAGTTCGCATACGGGTGAGTCGAACACCTAGACCGTGCACATCCGTTGTCGCTCAGTACTCTTTTGTAGGGGATCCACCATCGTTGCTGTCTGGCCGCAAGGCACTGTGGAGTGGGACGAGGTACGTCCGCTTGCCTTTGAGAGATGAGACGGCTGTTGAAGACACGAGGGGCATGCGCAGGACCTCGTGCGCAGTTCGTCGAACAGCGTGGAAACGCTCGTGTGGGTGGGGGAGCGTATCGGACGCTGGACCAATTGAACACGAACACTCTCGACCTACTTGAATACCCTGATAATGCATACCACGTTTTAATCAATACCATGTTCAAACGGTTCGGAGTGCCTCATGAGATTGTAACCCGACACGACGGACACGTCCGAAAGGTCGTCCTGTCAGTTGTGGCTGTAGCTCGCAGTGAGTTGATTCTCTTCCTCGAGCCACAGATCTAAAATAGAGCCAGGTGGGAAACCATCGCCGCATAGTCAGGGCCGACTAAGGACCGTCCGCGCCGCCGTCCACGCGCTCCCCTTCGGGGAGGCCACCTTGCATCGCCGAGCTCGAGTACGACATCGGCAAACTCAAGCTCAAGTACAAAGTAAACTGACCAGTTTTGTGAAATTGAACAGAGGTCGAAAGCGAGAGCGCTTGGGTGTACTCCACTGCTCTGAGGAGGAGTATGGTGGATTCAGCGAGGCCGACCTCTGCGCGGATGAGCACGGCCTGTGCCCCCTTGGGATCAACAAGGCCGCGAGGCCTCTTTCGAGGTCCTCGTGGGCAACGACGACGTATGCCTCTTTTCTTAGCTCCTATCTTCCCACGCCTCACACTGACTGTCTTCTTTATGTTAGACAGTCGGCCACCATGTGGAAGTGGCAGGTCGAGAACGACGAGGAGGACGTGCTCGCCTGCTTCCAGTTTCCCTTCTCTGCGGTTTACAACGAGGACGCCACGCCGGAGGAGCTTCCCGAGGAGTCTCCTGAACCTGTTGAGGAGGAGCCTGTTGTGGAGGTGCCTGTTGCAGAGGAGCCTGCGGAGCCGCCTGCCACCGAGGAGCCTGTTGCGGAGGAGTAGAGGCCACGCACTCCATGCCCCCTATCCTTGGGGTCAAAAAATCTAGTTTCTTTAATATATTGCTGGGCATGGTTATCTGAAACTCCTATCGAGGACTCTGGGTCTAATTGTGAAGCTCATGCCTGTGCACGGTGCGCACAGTGGTGAGAGGAGAGCACGAGGCCGTGCAAAGAGTCGAGACTCTTCGAAAATTATCGTCCAAGCAGGCTTGACTGCCAAGTGTCTGTCACTTCTCGACGCAGAGACCTATCGAGAGGAGACGCAGCGCAGTGCCAGCGCTGTAGTATGAAACTGAGAATGGAACTCACCCGTCGTGACTTGTTAGTCACAAGAATACTTGAACATGTTGAAATCAATCTATCATTAAAATTAGAAGAAGAAAGTATATCCTATGGTAATATAAAATGAGTATGGTCAGGTCAAAATCAGCTGTGGACGCCTTGTCGGCGAACACGGCGTGCCAAGCGCGGGCTTGTGCACATACCGTGGCCAGGATAGTGGCGGGTTGACGGAACTCGGACCTTGAAAGCAGGCCCCATTGCCGACAAGAAAGCCTTGAGTATAACTGGAGAAGAGGGGCCGGTGTTCCGGCTCCTTAAATAGAAATTTCCCTCTCGAATCTACGCCATGTCCCAGCAGGCCAAGCATTACCTCGTGAGTGTTATGGTGCTGCACGTAATAGTTTCTTCCATTCACCTGCTAGGGGCATCAGGTGGACACCCAGCAGTCCGGCGAAGCTGCCAGTACAAGATCTCTGAAGACGCATGTCCCCGGCACCTTCTTCCGCCTCCTCCCCCTGTCTGACTGATGCTGGCTGGCAGTGGTTCTTCGGCCACGCAACGCGCGAGCTCGGACGCCCCATCGCGTGCACCAGCGGAACGTCCACTCAGACCGAAACGCCGCCGTACCTCCTCCGCGCGCCCAAGACGGGCGAGCGCGGCGGGTTCGGAGAGCTTACGGTCGTGAAGCAGCGGGTGAGTGCACAGCGACATACTTGCTGTCTAAGTCGCTCGCCTGACAACTTTGGCTGTTTCACTTTAGTTCTACCGATTTGTGAGTGCAGAGTGCTTGGAGACGCTTCGGGCCTGCGGAATTTGACGTGGCTTCGACCGCTGCAGCCTCAACGACCGTTTGGTACAACATCGTGCGTGCCTGATTTGCACAATTGCTCGAAACCAAACTCGCTGAGCTCCCTGCGCTCGGAGCTCGCGTGCAAGCCGTTCGTGCTCCAAGAGACTTACGAGTGCGTTCATTGCCCCGTCTCCTGCGTGAAATGCACTGGAGCTGATTAACATGCGATCAGGACGATTCTCTACCTCACGCTGCCGTACTTTACCACCGCCTCGTTCTACGTCTCTTGGAGCCTTACCTTGATCTTCTCGGGCGTAAGAACATTCTCACTGCCACTGGCTGCACAGACGTTGACGCTCTGTCTATCTTGCAGATTGTCATCGGCATCTACTTCTTTGTCGGGCTCATCTTCAACTACTGGCACCTGCGGCGCAAGAAGGAGTCCGTCAAGCCGCTGTGCATGCTCGCTCGCGTATAAGTTCGTCCTCGTCGTCCCAACAGGCTCAGCGTATACTGGGTACGTACTTCCTTTTCTCCCACGTTCAGTCTTGCGCTTACTCAGCGAGACGGTGGGTCTCCAGACGATCTATGACTACGCCCGGTTCTTTGCTGTGAAGCACTTGAAGGTGAGGAGGGTTCTTCTTGGCCTCTTCTTCAACGCATTGCTGACTCGTATCTCGTCTAGGTCACTGCCTACCCGCGCGTCCTCGAGGTCGTTACGCAATCCAAACCCCGAGACGGGCAAGCTCGATCCTGTACAGCGCGTCTTGATTATGATCAACCCGAACTACGAGCCGGTCCGTGAAGCGACGGAGGCCCAGCCTGGACGCCGTCTGACTGTAAGTTTTCTCATCCACCCACATCCCCGGTTAGCAAAATAAAGCTTTAACTCATAATGCATTATTTCAGGCGATCCACCGACCATCACTCGCGATTCGCCGAACGCTCGCCATGTCAACCTCGGACGGCTACGTCCCGCCCGCCCCGGCCATAGCGACTGCCGACGCACGGCGTGGGACGATCCAGTGGGAGAAGGGGTACGAGGAGGCCGCGGGCGCATACGCGACTATGCCGAGCGCTACTCTCTACGAGGATCCCGACTTTGAGGACCTCGCGGCACAACGGCAGCCGCGCGAGCGCATCCTTTCCTTGGTCGGGTGGTCCTTCCGGCTGGGAAGTAACGCTGATGGAAAGGGCAACGGGCGGACGCCCTGCACGACCGCCGCGACTGAGAGTCCGCCCCATGAGAAAACTGTGGCTAAGTGTGGGGATGGTATGATAAATGAAATGTTGAAAGACTATGTTCCAGGACCTCGGGTCAAGCATCACGCCTGGCCTGGCGCTCGAATCGCCGTAGCCGGGGAGTCGGGCACGCAGACGCTTGATCCCCTGTGTTTACGCATACGTCGCTGTGGGCTTAAGAAAGCTGGTAAGAGGACCAAATGGGAAAGTTTAAGGGCGAATGAGGCGTGATAAGGTATCCTCGCGTCTTACGCTTGCTGTCGAGCGGGGTCGTAGGCGCTGGCAGAGTTGTCAGGCGCCTCCGAGGTGTATGTCGTCCTTTGTCTCCTTCATCTTCTCCCCACCATCATCATCATCACTGTTTGTCGCTTGCTGGCTTTTCGAACCTCCAGCAGCACGTTATGCTTGCTTTGCGCTTCCTCGCTCGATCGTTTCTTTTACCGCCGCGCATCTCACTATCGAGCGCGGCGCGTTACTTCGCTTCACCACCCGCCGCTTCGAAGTCAAAGCCCGCGTCGCAAGGCATTGCACTCCCGCTAATCGAGTCGGACGGACGACATGAGACTCAACCCTCAGTGAGTAACCAGCTGTTGCCGTCTTTTTGTCTTAGAGGCATAGGCTAACAGGCCAAGCAGCGCGGAACTTGTACACCTAGGCAGCCTTTCATGACCGAGGTTCATCTTTATGGTCTTTTTGAAACACTCTTTTTGAAACACTGCTCGATGCCTCTACTCATTGTTAGGGTGGCCCTATGACAGGAAACCGAACGCCTACGCACCATCCGCATGTTTGCCGCAAAGCGCGGTGTCGCCGTCGACTCTCCTGGTCATCAACTCTATGTTTCCCAGCGTGACGAGCTCGCGGCCGCCAAAATCCTTCCTGTAGCGCTGGGCTCAGGCAGGGGAACAGCGGAGACTGATGCCAAGACTGTGCTGGGACGCTGGTGTTCGCACGAGTTCCTGCGCCTGCTCACGCGGACCGGAGACCAGGTTACTTACCAAGACGGTCCGTCCCCGATTCATTGAACATTTTCTTGGCTGGATTTAAGTGCATGAGCACCGCGACGTTCCTGGACGACAAAATAAAGGAAACCCCGCAAATATCTTCCGCGTGGATTTACCCAGGTCAGCCCCGCGAGGCTTCGATATTGCATATTCGCGACAAATGCTTTCGATTGCTAACACATTATTCCGTGCCGCATTTGGTGGCAGAATCCCGTTGCATGGCTTTCGGAACACGGGTGGGATGTGCAAGGCTGGAAGCCTGAATGGAGTTCTGCTCTCGCTCAATCAAGTACGCGTGCGGCAGAGATAGTCCCTGTTGCGCCAATTTGGAGATACGTACCCATAGAGGTGCAGCAGGATATTGCCGTTGCGCTACTGCATGGGGAGATACGTCTTGTCCGGACAAAGTGTCGAAAGTCATAGATATGTGGAGGGACCGCTTGTGCAGCGTTGTGCAGAGTGAGGCGTGTGCGTGGCCGATTCGAAGGTCAACCAACATCTACTCTCGTAGAAGCAATTCTCCGGACTTGAAGGATTGCTGGCCTCTTCATATGTTGCACAGACCAAAAGGTTTCGAGTGGGCGGTGGGTAGCCTTGTTGCCTGCGCATCATCCCACCTTTGTCATACCGCTTTGTTTCGGAATGCAATGATGAACCGCAGCAGCAACGGCTCCAACCCCTCCTCTGTTACGTAGAGCGCCATGGAAATCACCTGAGGCAGCTTTAACTCGATTCGAGCGCATCGCCGGGGACTCAAGCTGCGGCGTGCACTTCAAAAGCTTGCCCAACCTACTTGAATCGTTTCCCAGCATCCCACCTCCTGACTTCGTGCGGTCGCTAGGCCTACCTTCACTCAACCACGGTGACATTCGAAAATATGTCGCCGGACTGCCGCAGGGCGATGGAAGAATTTCTTCTTGTTCTCCCGGAGGCACCTCATCAGCAGCTTAGATCGGTTCAAGCTCCTCCACGATCTGTCTGCCCAGGAGCACGTGGCAGAACGAGCCTTCATTTGGGCGACAACGCGAGAAGAGGACTTTCTGGAACGTGCACTTGTGATGGGCTTGAAGCTCCAGCGTTTCGGTATCTAGCTATGCGACGAGGCGGACCGTGTTGTAAAGGTAATGCCGGCCAATGAGTAGGCCCCGGTGGGGTCCACTCTGGAGCGTCTGTTCCTGCAGCTGCATACGAGAACTTGAAAGGTGTGTTATTAAGCGCAGAAGTGAGGCGAACTGCCAAGTCCCAAGGCATCGGTGTGGACGCAGTTAACTGCACAGCTGACAGTCTCGTCACCGTTCTTCTCCGAGGGTACGCAATTAATCTGTTTCACGAAGGGACAGGCTTGGCGAGGAGAACGGATCGGTTGGAAATTGCGTGTTCGAAGGCAAAGACTGCCCCGTACCAGAGGCCACAGCGATTAAGATGCGACAACCCAGCCGCCAAATTGGCATGAGCATTAGCCAGTAATCACCCACATACCGCATCCCAGGACCATCGGAAAGCACACTGACATAGCAAGGCATCAGGATGCGCCGACGCGGCCACGGTCCCCAAACCAACAGAAATCATACATAACGGTACTGAAAAGATCGAGTCGGAAACGGGCTGGTTGATCCGCTCCGATTCGCAAACGGGCAGTCAAACCCGGCCTTGGCCGAGGCGTTGTTGTTTGCAGGCAAAAGCTCGATGCGAGGCTGAACCAGATCGTGAGGAAAAGGAAGGGAGGTCGATAGTCGACAGAGAGAAGGGGAGAAAGCCTCCGGATTGGAGTTGAGCAAGACGTGGGAGCAACATGGATGCGAGCAAGCGATCGAAGTGAGCGAGCGAGTAAAAGCGTCCCGCCGCGCCGATCGAAATGCGATTGACACTGCTCGCACCCTGCGTCTCGGGCCAATCCTCACATAATAACCCCCTTTGGAACAACACAGAATACAACCCCAAAAAACGAGAGCGACTAGTGTTCCATCCCGCCCTTGTCCGACGACGGTGGAGGGCCTTCGGCGGAGCTGTGGGTGCGTGGTGGGTTTCAGTACTGCATCCACAGGAAGAGGGAGGCGGAAGGGAAGGGAAGGGAAGGGGAAGAGAAGGGAAGGGGGAAGAGAGGAAGGAGAGGGTGGAAAGGAGAAGGCAGGGGAGGGAATCGAGGGAAGGAGTGGACGCACAAGGTTGTGAGGCATGCCCAAACGTCGGCGTAGGAGGCTGTGAATCGGGTTGGGGTTAGAGGAGTGGGAAAGGAAAGAGGGAGGCAAGGACAAGCGGACCTTTCCACAGCCTGATCTTCCCGTCCTCCCCCGCGCTGGACAAGACGGTCCTGCCCGCGTGCCGATCCGCCCATCAGCTCCCTTCATCCCTCATCCCTCAACCAACGCAACGCAACGCACCCTGTAACATTCCACTCGACCTTGCTCACCGCAAACCCCTGGTGCTCATCAAACTCCGCCACGCACTCGCCCTTCCACTCCCCTCCCGCGGCGGCCCCCGAACCAAGGGGGGGCGGGCGGACCTTCCACACCCTGACCTTCCCGTCTCTGCTGCCCGTACCGATGAGCTGGTAGCTCCGCCCGCACGCCGGCGCCCAGTCCACGGTCGTTATTGGTGCGCTGCCCCCTCCGCCCGGCGGGGAGAGCCCGAGGATCAGGGAGGGCCGCGTGGAGGGCGTGTAGGAGATGAGTTTGAGGGTGGGGGACGCGCCGGCGGAGACGGAGAGGAGCGGGCCCCAGTACTTCTCGGGGCACCACGAGAGGGCCCACCCGCCTTCGAACTCTTTGTTCCCTCCCAGAACTGACCTGCCCACCCCCACACCCAAAGGCGCGTCCTCCTCCCCCGCCGCCGCCCCGCCCCCGAGCGCCAGAACATCCACCTCCGCCAAAACACTCCAGGCTCCCAAGTCGCCCGCGCTCTGGGCCCCGTAAACACGCAGGACGTGGTCGGACGCGATGGACGCGAGGACGAGCCCGGGTGTGACCCCCGCCGGCGCGAAGGACACGTCCCGCACGGAGGCGCGCGCGTCGGAGAGGAGCGCGCGCTGCGGCCAGCGCCGCCCGGAGGTCGGGGGTTCGGAAGGGGACTCTTCGAAGATCCGCACGGTGCGGTCAAAGGAGGAGGAGGCGAGGAGGGTCCCGAATTGGGGGGGCGCCCAGGAGAGGGAGGTGAGGGGGGCGTCGTGGGCCTGGAGGGATCCCACACCAACTTGTCAGATTCTTTACTACCTTTAAAGAGACAGAAAGGGGCACCTTCCACCCCCCCTCTTCCACCCACCCTCCCCTTGTATCCTCCTGCTCCACCCCCTGCCCCTGCTGCTGCCCGTCAGTGGAGGAGGGAGGCCTGACACGCCAGGTCTTGATCTTCTGGTCGGCACCGCCCGTGGCGAGGCGGAGGCCGTAGAAGTCGTACGACAGGCAGGTGAGGAGGTCCTCGTGCGAAGTGGGGAGGACCGCGGTTTGCATCGTTGGTGAGATAGGGGAGGATGAGGGGGAAGGTGGTGATGGGGACGAGGAAGGAAGCTGAGGGGAAGGAGGGGGGAATTCATTGCGGCGTTTAGAGCTCGCTGGGTGTCCGTCTGGTTTTGAGCAGTTTGCTTGCGTTGTAGGAATTTCCAATGGAAGTTTATCCATAAAAGTAACTATAATCCCAGAAAATAGATTCTTGGCCTACAAGCTTCCCGGAGGACGTTGAAGAGTGGAAAAAGATGCACGCCCCTTGCGAGCGCGTTTCTGCACGTGACTTTTTTGCACGTGACTTTTTTGCACGTGACTTTGACCGTGCTCTCGGCGCGTATGCGGGAACGCGGGTTGGCCTCTGCCCATCACCCGGCTCTCACTGACTCTTTCTTTCTTGACGACCCCGACGCGTTACGCCGAGGTTTTACTTTTATACGCGATAGACCGATTGACGACAACGACAACGACGACGACGATCACCACGCCCCCGATGCCCGCGCCCGACGACCTCTCCCGCCGCGCGCTCGAGCGCCTCGACAGGAAGAGCTTGCAGGCGCTCGCGAAGGTGCGCGTCCTCGCGTTTACCTCTTCTTTCTCTCACATACATTCGGCTGAGGCGGTCTTGTGAGGTGGTTTCAGAAGCATAAGGTTGCAGCCAACAAGTCGTCCGAGAACATCATCACCGAGCTCGTGTCCCTCGCCGCGCCCTCCCCGTCCCGCTCCCGCTCGACCTCCCCCGAACTCGTCGCCGCGCACAAGCCCGAGCCGAAGTCCAAACGCACCGCCGCGAGCACCGGCACGAAAGCCCCCCGCCCTGTGCGCGTGTCCGTATCGTCCTCCGAGGATGAAGACGAGGAGGAGGATGAGGAGAGCGACGACGAGCTGCGGATGGGGAACACGCCCCAGCCCCAGCCGAAGCCCAAGTCCAAAGCGCCCGCTCCCGCCTCCGCTCCTGCTCCCGCGCCACCGAAGAAGAAGCGCCAAGTCCCCGTCGTGCGCATCCCAGTGCTCAAGCGGAAGTGTGCGTCTCCCCCTTCCGCAAGCGCGACGCATTCCATCCCTCTAACCCGCTCGCGCATTGGGAACAGCCGAAGTTTCCCTCCCGTCCACTTCCACGCCCCTCATGTCCCCGGCCTCCTCGGAGCTCTTCACCCCCGCGCCGTCCTCTGCGGTGAAGCCGCCCCCCGCGGCGAGCGACAGCATCGCGTCCCTCTCCGCCCGCCTCGCAGCGGTCGAGTCCGAGCTCATGGCGCTCAAAGCCTCCGCATCTACCGACACGCTCGCCTCCCTCTCCGCGCGTCTTTCCGCGCTCGAAAACGCGAAATCCCAACCACCCTCCTCCATGACGGACGTCCTCGCCCGCCTGACTGCGCTCGAGGCGGTCGATCACGGCAGCGTGATCGATAAGCAGGTTAAGCACGTGCGGTACGACCTGCACGACGTGCTCAAGCCGATTTGGGGGGCGATCCAGCGGCTAGAAGCGCGTGTGGGCGGTGGGGAAGGGGAGAGGGAGGAAGGAGTGGGGGAGAGGGAGCGGGACGCGGTGAGGGGCGAGTTGGAGGCAGAGCTGGAGGAGGAGGGGCGGATCGCGCAGGTCGCGCGAGCACTCGAGGACGTGCCTGCCCCTCCTGCCCCCGTCCCTCCGCCCGCACCCCCCGCCGCAGTAGCCGCTTCCCAGCCAGCCGTCGCCCTCGCGCACGAGATCGAGGACGCCCAGCCCGTGCTCGGCCTCGCGGAAGCGGACGCCGCCTCCAACATAGAGAGCGTGATCGCGCGCGAAGTCATCGGTTTCGAGGAACA
>JTLS01000344.1:0-21073 GCA_000826855.1 Basidioascus undulatus | reverse complement strand
TCCCAATTCAACAACTCCTTCCTGCGCGGGCTCTCGCGCGGGTTGATCGTAAACACTTTCGGTGCGCCCTTGCCTCCTCTCCCCCTCGGAGGTTTGTTGATACTCACCTACCCTTGGGGGGGAGCGAACAGCCCTCGTCTTCACAGCCCTCGTCGTCCTCTTCTCCCTCCTCGTCTTCTTCTCCTCTTCCACGCGCGCGCCCTCAGCCCGCGTGCTCGGAATCGCCCAGCTCATCGCGGCCTTCTTCACGTTTGCGGCGCTCATGTGGGTTCCCTTACCTCTCCCCTCTTCCCTTCATTCCCTCTCCACTTCCCCCTTCCCTCTCCTGCCACCTTCCCCTTCCATCCCCAACCACCTGCCTAGATCCTTTGACTGACGAACCACGAACCCCATCCTACTCCGCCAGCGTCGACCTCATCTTCTTCTGCGACGTCAAGCGCCGCGTCGACTCGGCCAACCTGATCGGCATCGACGGCAGGCCCTCGGGCAGCCTCGAGTCCGCGCTCTGGGTCATCCTCGTCGCGTTCCTCTTGCAGGCGTTGTTCGGGGTTTGTCTTCGTTCTTCTTCCCCTATCCCCTCTTCCTCTTCCCTCTTCCCCCTTCTCCTACCTCCTTTTTCCCTTCTCCACAGCACCTTTTCCCCTGTTCCCCTCTTTCCCCTCTCTTCCCCGCCCCTTGTTCCGCTCTCCACCCGTCTTCACGCTCTTCTTCGTCTCCCCTGTTCCTTTCCCGTTGCCCGTTCTCTCGGCTGACGCCCTCCCCTCGCGCGCAGATCTTCTCCCTTATCCCGCACTGCTACCGCCAGCGCCGCGCGCGCGTGCGCGAGGCGCGTCAGACGCGGCTCATCGAGCAGGGCATCGCGCCCACCTCCACCTACGGGTACTCTGCTCCGCAGCAGCAGAAGGCGGACGATGTCGAGTTGCCGACTTATAGCAAGTTCTGAGTTCGGATCGGATCGGATGAAGATGAAGATGAAGAGATTGGGGATGGACACTTTCGAACGTGCTTTTGCAGATTTTTTTGCAGATTTTGTTGTTTGTCTTCTATGTTCATGTTCGAGACTTTGTTCCTCTTTTTGAGGAGTATTTATGTGATGCGATGTGTTGGAGCGTGGTGGGTGGCGTGTACGATGTACGAGAACAATAGAAGGATGGGTGGGACGCGGTGCGATGTCCCTGCCTTCTCTTGTCTTGTTGTCTGCCCGGTGCATGTGCGTTCGCCTGCTTCTATAGGAAAGGGATCCAAGAGTCCGACGCAGTGTAGTGTCACCATGGACGGTGTGGCAGCGCAGGCCATCTTCGTTGCGCAGGAGGGGATTGAAAGCCGGAAAGTTTTGCTTGCTCCAAGCTCAACTCAGCCAGGTTAATAACTACAGCCTCTGTCATTCCGTACGGATCCTGGACCGCTGGGCAGGTCTGGAAAGCTTCCCAGCGTCTCCGTCCATGTCGTTCGCAAAAAATGTGACGTTTGGTTGCCCAGGGTGGATACTGCGTGATCTCGCACGCTTGAGGCTTAAACCGGAAGTTTATGTGTGAATGCCTGTTGTTTTACTCCTTTGATTCCATCTAAATGGCAGTGTGTCGCGGCAGCACGACGGTCTGCGCTGAATTGAAAGGGCTAGGGAACGAGAAGACTGACTCATGTCGCATGGCCTCTGAGCATTGGATGGCGGCTGGAGGTTTGCTGCATCACGGTCCAGATGTTACCTTGAGTTTAAAGGGTCTATTTACCTGATGCACAAAACAAACGCAAATGCGGTAGGGTGAGATATTGTTGCGAACGTAACCGCAGCTTTCGCATCCTTCCGCGCCGCCCACACCACTTCCAAACACACAAACAGCCTGAATAATCCGAAGGTGTTTCGTCCGATCACATTGACAACAAGAGTCCTGTGATGAGGTAGTCCTGTGATGAGATACAAACGCACCCTCTACAACATAAATGCTCGCTCTCGCTCCCTCACGGAAAGCCCAGACAAGGCAGGCAACCCCGACAGACGCCCGTACAAGTACAAACGGACTTGACTCCTCCACAATAGCATCCAAACTATGTTGGACAGGCATCGCGCAACGACCCCGACTGCGGGGGCCCGCATCGCCGCCTCGCTGACGCGCCACTTGGGAAATCACCCAGAGAGAACGAGCCGACATACCTTTGATGTACTCTCCTATCTTCCGAGTGAGGTGCATGAAACCAGAATATATAGAGCGGAGAGCGTCTCCGGAGAGTGAAGCTCGACCGAAGCCAGAGCCGTGATGATTGAGAGCAGCAGGGGCAGGAGGAGGAGAAGGATTGTGAACTTCATCGTGGCCAGCCACTGATGATGGATGGCTAGGGATGTGGTGTACGGTATGGAATTGGGGGGTATGAGAAGAGGAGTGAAGGATGTTGCGATGCTAAATAGGCTGGCGAGTCCATGCGGATTCAGATCAGGAATGTGCTATCTCAGACTGCGAGGCTTCGCCGGCCAATTATCGCAACGGTGGACGTTCCGCGTGTTCTGCTGCCTGTGTTTACATACTGATGTAAAAAAAAATCTACATCAATGCCCGATATGAGCAACCTGCCGCCAAGCCAGGCTTCCGCATGTGAAACGCGGGGCGGTCAATCGACTAGCAACGTCGCTGGTTCGCGACCTGAAGACGACGAACGCACTTGTGTCCAGAGTGAAACAATCCCTTACCGCTGGTTAATCGAGTAATTCAGCAAGCATGGACCATACGTGACCGTGTCATGGCCTTGCGTGAGTCTGGTGCGGAAGGGACAGATAGAGGGGCAGGAAGGGAAGTTCCGTGGTTTCGGCGAATTACAAGCGATCACACTACTGTATAATATTGGATATGCCATAATGCGCCTAACACTTTGATTATAGTATAAGTGAAGCTGGCAATTCCTGATCTTTCACCGCGCTCACGGCTCAGCAGGCTCATAGCAGCTGGACACGGGCCCTGCCAACCTAGACCTTCTAGCACCTTGGAAACCATATGTCTGAGTACATATAGATTGGATTTTAGTCTGTTTCCAGAGCATGAAAGAGAGTCTAGCATGGAAGCCCTGAAGCGGCATTCCCCTATCTCAGTGTCTCCCCGCCGCGCTACCAGTGGGGCTCTTCAGCCTGCATCGCCCTCAGCAGATCCGCACCTGTCGCAAAGGGTAGCCCCAAAATATTCCACTACCATATCGGCTGGCCTATGCGCTACAGCATCATGGGCACTTGAAAGACTTCTACACTAGGATCGCGCACACCCACACGCCGTTGCCGCGACGCTTCTTCCCGTCCTGTGAGGGATTCAACTTGCCAGGGCACTATCTATTCTTGGCCCTATTTTGTGGAAGAACTAGCCTCCCGAATGTTGCATTGAGTGGTGGAGCCATGCATTCTTGGAAGGCTCATAGCAATCTGCAAACCCGGCGAATGGGGTTCGTTCGAGGGCTCCTGGCCCAAATTTGGACTAACACCGTGAAAAATGACTGATGTTTATATAATGGAGGTGCCTCGGGAAAGGTTGTCAGAGTTTCAGTGACGCCTGTTGAGGCGTCAAATCTTGACGTGGCATTTCCACTTAAATATTGTTTCCCTGCCGCGCCACACACGATGGGTATGCGTTGTCATCGCGTAGATAAGCAACGCCGGTGAGCACACACTGCAACGAACGGGGGGTCATCTCCGGCAATAGGGCTGTCTGAAACGCTTAGCAGCGTGCGGCAGTGAGCCGGCCTAAGCCCGGGGGTGAAGACAAACTGAACAGACATCCTAAACGAGCAAGACGTTTCAGAACTTCATTGCTTCTTTCAGGTACGGCATCTACATGGTAAAATCTGTACGAAGTTGAGTCGCGTTAAATTGGCATCCTCGGAACATACATGCCTCTGTACGTCGACTGTGCAAAGATGTCGTTCGGTGCGCTCACCTTACGGTAGCCAGAAGACAACATTAGCAAGCGCTTCTCTGGAGCCACGTCCGCACGCTCGGTCCCGAACCAGCTCCAGAGCAAAGGCTGCCATACCAAAGTCTGGCGACCTTCTCGCAGAGAGGAAGCAGGGAACGTAGTGGAATGCGGCAGACCCATGGCGTTTAGCATAACTAAGATCACCTCCTGCCCCACACGGACGCCTGTTCACTAGTACTCGAGCAAATCCGAACCGTAAAGGAACTTGATCTGAAACTGGCCGTCTGGCTTCAACATTGAGGTACAAGTACACCACGGTAACCCATACCACAATTCACTAGGTCCTCAGTGCTTCTTCTCGATGTCCTCCACCACGTCGACAGCGCCCTTGTCGTCGCGCGAAAGGCCGGCCTCGAGGTCCCCTTCCGGCGCCTTGTTGCGAGGAGCGTCCTTCTCCTCGACGTGGTGGCCAGCGATGTCGGCTTGCTCTGTGTAGTGCATAGGTGAAGAAAAGTGAGCAAGTCGCGTATGTGCGTATGTTATCGGAAAATAATACTTACCGAAACGGGAGCCACGAGCCTCCTTGCCGATCGCCGTCCAGATGGCAATGCCAGTGGCAATAAGAGCGGTCGCAACACCTGCATAGAGTAACAAGGGGTCAAAAATTGGGCTGGTTGGATATTGTTGTGAGGGAGAACGTACCCATCGTCGGTCCGTACGCCGGCGCGAGCTTTCCAGTGCGGCTCTTGATCAAGTTGCTCTCAGCGATGGCAGTCACGATCTCGGCGGACGGCGAGGAGATCCTGCGTCAAAAAAGGTTCAGCTAGAGCCGCAAATATTGAGTAATGCCTTTTCTTACATGTTTCCGATCTGGTACGCAATTCCCGGAAAGGACGAGCGGAAAGCCGGGGGCGACAGCTCACTGTGGGCAGAAGAGCTCGTCAGATTCGGCAGCACTGCAAGGCGCACTTGCGAATAAATCTACTTACTTCAGATGGATAGGGATAACACCCCATGCACCCTGCACAAAGAACTGCAGACGCAATAAATGGCGATGTAAGCCTCCCTGAGCCTCCTGAACGGCAAGAGATGTCCAGCTTACCTGCAGCATGAACGAGCCCGCGGAAAGACCGCCAAGAGAGCTGGGGATAATCCAAGCAGGAATCCTGGGTAAGGCGGGCATGAGCAAGCAATACCAGCCATTACGATATAGCGGATCATTACGTACAGGCACCCAGCCAAGATAGCGGAGATGACAATGGCGCGACGCCGCCCAATGCTCTGGCTGACGTATCCGATAATAGCACCCCCGACGCAGGCACCAACTTTGGCAATACTGTATGGAGGAGAGACTAAGCTCATGCTAAGGAACTGACATGTGGATGGACTTACACAGTAGCCAAGCTAGCCTGGTTGCCGCTGTACTCCTTGCCCCTGTTGTAGCGATGCAATCGTAAGCTTCAGCCGGAAGAATGAAACAAGGAATAAAATTTGCTGTTGTATGAATGTGGGGTAACTGTCTTGCGTAGTGTGGCTGCAGATGGGTGAGGTCAGCCACGGTTGCCATGCCCAGGGGAGGAGATACCCTCACGAGAAGAAGTTGAAGAGCGCCATCAGGACTGGGGGTGTGACTTTGTCAGAACAACCTGACGCATGAGAAAAAAGTAAAAGCAGAAACTTACTGCAAGCATAGATGCAGCGGCGCCAGCTGGTACGAAGCACGAGCTTTGCCTCCTTGAAGAATTGCTGCGTGTGTCCCCCACGCTTCCCCTCCTGAATCCGCTGTCATCGTCAGCCATACGTTCATCCCTGGGGCCTCTATTATAGAATACTGACAGCCTTCGCCTTCAAAAACTGCTCTGACTCCGGGAATAGGCATCGAAGGAAGCCGACGAAGACAGAGCAGCCCGCGCCGACGTAGAACAGCATCTTGAAGGACTCCTTGCTCTTGGGCACCACCGTGCTATACGATGCTGAGGTAAGCAAACAGCCAGACTTACAATATGTAGGGAAACTCACAGGTTCAGGGCCGCTGCGAGAAGGTAGCCGAGGGAGTAGCTGTTGTTGCGGGTCTCGATCAGCCGGGTCGTTGTAGCATCGCATTGAGAGATCACCCACCCCTGCTGGAGGATGCCGGACATGAGACCACGCGGGCGAGGAGGCATGCTCTCCAGAGCCATGGCGATGGCGTTACCCCCTATGCGAATATCAAGGAGTCAATGGAATGTATGAGGGAGCGCATGCCAGAGCGAACTTACAAACGCCGCCCATCTGCAGGGTGAAAAAACGGCAAGTGAGCGAGGCAGTAAGATATCCGGGCTTAACCAGAGCACGTACTCCGATACCGAACATCGCACGGACAGCGAGGAACTTCGGGAAAGCTGCGCGAAGTTCAATCGTCAACCCAGGGTATGCTGGCAGTCAATATGGAAGACTGACTGTCCGCGTAGGCAGTCGCAAGTTGCAACCCTCCTGTAAGGGATATTTGATTTAGATTGATTCCACAATGCGCACGACCTTCACAGACGCACCGATGAGAATCATGTTGGCCACCATCGGCCATTTGCGCCCTTTTTCACGTTCACGAAAGTGTCAGTCCTTGACTGGAGCAACACTAGAGGTTCCAATCATCGTACCATAACTATCGAGACGGGAGGTTAGCAGTACTTACACAGTTGTTGCACGAAGAGGGCTTACAGGTCACCAAGAACACCGAATAGAGCCGCGCCAAGCGAGCGGAAGAGGAGGGTGAGGGTGATCGACGTGGTAATGTTCACACGGGAGACTAGTGTGCAGCCCGTTAGCAAAGGTTAGCAACGACCTGAGGATGCTGACTCACCATCGTAGTGTACAGCCAGACGGGAAACGGACAGCGAGACGCTGTGGAAGTCGAACCCGTCGATAGTCCAAGCTGTCGGGTTGACATACTCAGCTCAAGTCTCTCCGTTGCCGTGAACGCGGAAAGTACTCACCCATGAGGCCGACCAGGAAGAAAACCCACTGTATCCCTTGTCAGAACCCGCCGAAGCTCATGGTACAAGGTGCAGAAGAGACGGTGCTCACGTTCTTAAGCGTCAGCTCCCGACAGAGGGAGATGGGATTGGCAAGGGGTTCATAATCTGTTCATGTTACCGTCAGTACAGCTGCCTATCTCTCGCCCAAGAGCCCCCCCTTTGGCCGATCGCAGACGGAATAGAACCGGAACTCACCAGCGTAGCGCTCCTCTTCCACGCCGTGCTCGTTGATAATAGTGATCTTTTCACGCCTGAAGAGCGACTTGACGTTCTCCCAAGCTTCCATCTTGACGGTCGTGTTGCAACGTTGTCAGTCGTGTGAGGAAGAAACGATCTTTTTCTTCGATCAAGGAGCCCCACTCCTTTATGTGTTCTATTGCGGAGTCCCATTTGTTGCCCCAACCCAGGAACGCCTCCAACAAACACCAGGGCAGAGTTTTCGATCACTCACGTGTACGCCGCGGACAGCTCTTGGCTGGGGCCAACCTTCAGGCACTTTGCGCGGAAATGCACTGTGAAGACGTGCGGATGTGCAGGAAGCAGGGCTTGGGCTACGGAAGAGCTGTCCGGTCCATGCGTTGCACAAAGCGAGGCGCCGCGGGAAGGGTCGTCTGGGCCACGCTATCTTTGCCGTGTGGCTTTAAGGTCGCCTTGGCATCTATGTACCCGTCGACACCCGGACAACCTGGCCTGCAGCCGCCCTGCAAACCGCTGGCTTCTCCGGCTATCACATGGCCATGGGCAGTAATCAGCCTCAGATTGTGTTCTGTGTGCAGAGCAGAGCTCACGACGTCTCTCAGTGGCATCGCTTGGGTATCCGTCACATTTGGTGGCTTCATGCACCCAGGCGCTCGTCTTTGTCCTCATTCAAAAGCATCTCCAATAATAAACTCATCATAACTTTGCATGTTAGGATCTCGCTTAGAGGCAGCTCTTTCAGCTGCCTGGCGAGGTCAGCCGGCGAACGCCCTGCTCCGTCAGGCCTGGATCGGAGGGTGAGCGGGACCAGCGGTCAGATAAAGAGGTTTGACCCTCCAACTAATTGCGCTGATAAGTGTCAAAATACTGGATGTTTTGCATGTACGGGCTCCCGCTGTGGAGGCAACTACCCTCAAGAAGGTGCAGAAATGGCACATGCGACGCCGAAGTTGCGAGGATGAGCAACGGCCAGCTGGAACAGACGAATTACCTCCGCAAGTTGAAAGATGATTGATTTGAAGCCTTCTGAAATTACCAGATTGGATTGTTCGCTAGAGAACTGCGCCCAAATCAGTCGGTTCGAACGTTGGCTTCGAAACCCCTTACACTCGCTGGCCGTCCATCACCGTCTTTTCACCGAGCAGGCAGTTCTTATATTCAAGACCGTTCGAGTGAACGCGAACTGGCATAGAGAATCCCTCCATCGATTGCCGATGAGGGTCTGTAAGGAAGTAGAGCGGCCAGTACATAGTTCCTTGGCAATTGTGAACTGCCACCGCCTTCCCGCTTGTTGTCTGCCTGCAGCTGCGAACTTGCGCGAAGGTTTTGTGCCACGAGGTGTTGATCAGCGGTGCATCGGGAATTCCCGGGACGAGAAAAGTTGCTTTTCTTTCATGGACATACCCCGGACAACATACCCTAGAAGCTCGGTGTACAGCGCAGGTTTCAAGAAATGTGTTGGTCGATGCCTGCCAACGTAACATGTAATTTTTGCACTGTATCTTTGTGTCTGAAACTCCCATGTAACGGTAATAGCTAACTGGTGACCTCAAACAATCGCATCGTGCACAGTGAGATGTCAAAGGAAAGAGCGTCTCCGTACAATCGCGAGAGACAATTTTGATGTTGCCTTTTCCTGCGTCGAAACCATCTTGACAAAGTCCACTGTTGGGGTACTGAGAAATATGAATGTTGTTCTGAAATTTCTTCAAGTGACTGTGAAATACTCCAAGTCAGAGTCGCGCGTGGGGGGGAAGGGTAGGGCGATTGTGCGTCGTAGAGACCTGGCATTTCAATTGGTTCATTTCGTTCACTGCCTTGTGATCTGATAATAGACTGGGTTCATACCGTTCTATGGTGAAATCGACAGGCGCACACGAGCAACGCGTATCCGCCTGCGGCAGCGACCCGTCCAACGGCATCCAGCCGCCCCTCGCAGTGTTATTTGGCCACTTCCTACATTTCTTACCAACTTACAATTTTCTTTCATACGCGCTGCGGTTTCCGAAACAGATTATTTGTAGCCTTGTCGCCCATATCCAGCTGAAACGCGCACATCGGCGCAAGTCGGCGCGGCTGTTGATATAATCGTGACTCGGATAATGATCGACGCGTCTCCGTCTTCATTCCTCCCTCATCTCCCTCCTGCACACGTCTTGGTCGATTCTACCGTGTCTTGTAAAACAACAAGAATGGCCACCTTCTCCTCCCCTACGTACGCATCAGCCTCTATGATATGCCACAGTCGCTCTAACAGCCACTCTCCAGGTTCTCCGCCACCCGCTACGCCCTCGCACGCCCGACCTACCCGCCCACGCTCTTTAATGTCATCTACGACTTCCACGCGTCCACAGGCGGGGCTAAGTGGGGTACCGCCGTCGACGTAGGATGCGGAACGGGGCAGGTGACCCGCGTCCTGCGAGAACGGTTCGCGAGGACCATCGGCGTCGATCCGAGCGAGGGGATGGTGCGCAAGGCGGCGGCGGCGCAGCAGGGGGCTGAGGGCCTGGACTGGAAGGTTGGGGACGGGGAGAAGTTGGCAGACGTACTGGGAGGTACTGAGGGAGGCGTTGTTGGGAATGTGGATCTGGTCACGGCTGGTGAGTGCACGTGGGAACGAGCCCAGTGGTGAGGATGCTGACAGCTTGGTTGGGCGGACAGGGCAGGCTGCACACTGGTTTGATCACGGGCGTGTGTGGTCCGAGCTTAGGAAGGTCGTTCGTCCTGGTGGAACAGTAGCTTACTGGGTGTGTCGCAATGCTCGTCTCGTCATTCTCATTTCCAGCTGACGCAACCTCCGAATGACGCTCACAGGGCTACGGCGAAGCACTCCTCCCCTCTCACCCCGCCACGCGCCCGCTGCTTGACGCGTTTCAACGCGGCGCGGACTGGCTAGGCCCGCACTGGGAGCAGCCCGGCCGGAGCATTGTCGTCTCTCTGCTTGACCCAGTGCCGTTCCCGGCGCGTGAGGACGGGTGGGGCGAGGGCCGGCGCGTGAAGTTCCTGCGTCCGGGAGAGAACGGTGGTGAGTGCGATGGCCTGCTCATGAAGAGGGAGATGGACTGGGGGACATTCGAAGGTGCGCGTGGGTTTGTTTCATCAAATACACGAGGATGGACTGATTAGAGCGCGTGAGGGGAATACAGCCTACTTGAGGACTTTCTCGGCGGTTCACACTTATCAGGAACAGAACGCTGGTGACCAGGAGCGGGCGGATGGGGATGTTGTGAGCCGCTTTCTCGAGGAGCTCACGAAGGAGACCGGCGATGTCGGGACACTGGAGGTGGCGTGGCCGCTGGGCGTGATGCTGGTCAAGAGAGTGTAGACGGACCGGACATTTCGCTCGACGTCAGAAACTCTTATATTTAATAAATGTGAAGCCTTGATTGGCCAGAGTGACAACAGTCATCGTTGCTGCCTGCTAGGGAAGCCATGAGCTGCTGCAATGGATGGTACCAACATTGGCGCGCCACAAGGCGTCGGCGACGCTTCATTTGCCTGATATAATTCAAAGCGCTTGCGACCTACAACCTTCATAAAGAGTGCTATAGCCTCGCCATGCCTCCAACTGGCAGTGTTTGCAGTCGTGTTTCAAAGAACCGTTTCATTGGCGAAACTCCCTCGTTACCTTTCACGTGTGCCGGCGACTCGAAGAAACCAACCCGAAGTGTCCTCGCAAGGCTTGATGCCGCTCGACATTTGTCTCCCGTTGACCACCATTACCTCAGCATGGCACCTATAGCGGACCCGATCTCTCTTGCACTTACCACGAGAGAGCGGCACGCCCTCTGCAGAGCTCTTCAAAAACGGCGGGTGGAGGTGCCCAAGGCACTGCCGCCGCCTCCGAAGTCGGTCCAGTCGGAGGGGCCGGACGAGTGAGTGGTCGCGCGAGTCTGAGGGAGAAGGAACAACGCTGAAGAGGGCGGAATTGGGGGCCTTCAGTCTAGCACCTACATCTAGAGCTGCGCTCAGGGTGTATGTGGTCGTATGGGCTCTTGGTGCTCTGGCAGATGGGATAGCGGGGAGTCTGCGCCGGCGAAGGTACGCACACTTCGGTTCCAATCCTTTGCTGATCCAGCATTTTTACCCTGTTATTTGTTCTCAGACCGAGTTTTAAGCTCTTCAACCTCACCGCGCATCAGCGCGCGCTCTCCCTCTCGCTCTATCTCCTCCTCCAGCGTCTTCTCCCTCGCCTCCGCCACGCCCTCCGCCATCTCCGCATCTCCCCTCACCTCCTCAACGCTCTCCCGTCCCTATCGCTCCTCCTCCTCCCGCGTACATCAACACTCCGACACTCTCTCGCGATGCACAGTCTCTCTGCGGCGCTCGAGAGCATGTACGAGATCCTGCGCGCTCAGGGGAAGCTCGAGTGGGTGCCGAGCTCGGTTGGGAGCTGGATGTTGTACGCTGTGGGGAACGCACGACTGCTCGACGCTTTCATCTTTGCGCCGGACGTGTCTCCCGCGGGCTACTCGCGGGTCATCATGAACGTGCGTCCCGTCCAGCCCTGCCCCTTTTTCCTCGTATACTCATATCTCCACGAACCAGCGCTCCTCGTCATACGTCCCTCCTCGCCCAGCGCATCTCCCGCGCTCCGTCCCCTGGCCTACCCTCACCGAGATCGTCCGCTTCATTGAGTATCAGTCACTCTCCCCGGACCCATACCCTTCCTACACCTCTCCCCTCCTGCGCCCGCCGGCCACGGCACCTTCCGCCTCCGACGCCCCCGCCTGGCTCGCGCCCGTCCAGCCGATCCTCGAGCACGGCCCCGCCCATCCGCTTCACACGCGCACGCTCTGCGCGGTTCTCCATCCGCAGGAGCCCAGCTGCTCGCGGAACTTTGCGAGGTTCTTCGCGAACGAGTGGCTCGGCGCTGCGCGCTTTGCCGGCATCTTCGCGCTCCTCGGTGCTCTTCTGCGGCTGCGAAAATCTCTCGCCAAGTGAGGGTGTTCTCTGTGCCGCATTAACCCATCAGAATCTGCTTGATTTCTTACACCGCCCATCCCATCTGCCCTCAGTCCTTCCCACGCCCTCCTCGCCCTCCTCCGCTCCACCTCCCAAAACGCGACCCTCATCTCAGGCAGCATCGCCGTCGCCTGGGCGTCCGCCTGCGCACTGCAGCGCCTCTTACCCGCGCGCACGCTTCCCGCCGCGCGGTGGAACCTCAATGGCTTCGCCTCGGCGCTGTTCTCGTTCGCGGTGCCTGCTGAGCGGAGGAGGCAGTTGGGGATGTACGTTGCACGCATGGCGGCGGACGTGGAGTGTAAGCGGAGAGGATGGAGGGGCGTCCCGTGCGTCTTTCTTCCTTTTCGGGCCGTCTTTACAGGACGGAACGCTGACAGGATTCGGATGGCAGAGGCGGAGAGGTCATCCTCGTCGGGCTGAGCACGGCTGTCGTGATGGCTGTGTTGGAGAAGAGACCGGAGGCTGTCCGACCTGGATACGTACGGAAGCTTGTGCAGTGGGTGGGGAAGGATGGGGGCAGAGATATAGAGCGCGGACCGTCCGACGACGTAGAGGACCGCACCTAATTCATGCGTACCCTTGAGTCTTGACAGACTGTCTAGAGGAAACTGCCTCGAGGAAACCTCTAGAAATGTTTTCGAGCATTCGTTGTGCGGATAGAAGCACTTAGGGAAGGCGATCTTGTAGTCGGCACCTCATCCCTTTTATATGGCGATGCTGGGCAGGCGTGAAACGCGAAATGAACACCTGAAACACCTGAAACGCGAACGCGTACCCAGCGCGCTCTCCAAATCTCTCATTCTCGTTACGACTCTCTCTTTTCCTGATCATCATCAACCTCCCACAAGCCGGGTACTGACCTTACAATCGATTGCTATGCCTCCCAAGAAACGCAGCAGCACCGGATCTACCGCCCTCGCCCAGCCGTCCCCCGCCGCCGCGTCCTCATCCAGGACCGTCACCGCGCCCTCCGACGCCCCCAGCGCCCGCCCCTCCACGCTCTCCGCTCTCCCCGCGCACCTCCTCCGCAAAGCCCTCCTCTCGCATCTCTCTCCGGCGCTCGACGCGTTGCCGGCCCAGCACCCGAGCAATATCGCCCACATCCTCGCTGCCGCGCGCAGGCCGAGTACGGCACGCAGACGAAGAAGGAGGCGGCGGAGGACGTCATCCGGTACAAGGAGCGCGAGAAGAGTCTGGAGAAGAGGCTGAAGGTGCTAGGAAGGACATGAGGAGGAACTGGAAGAATTGTTAATACGAGCAGATGCGCATGTTTTTGTGAACGTTGTCGGCGGGAAGACAGCGAAGCTGATGCAGAGGCGTAACGACACGCAGGGGGAGATGATGGGCGGTATTGCTGGCCAGATCGCCGACTAGTTTTCGAAGCTGTTCGAGGTCGGGATCGAGTCTGGCTCGGAGATCCCGCAGGTGCACAAGAGCCTCATGCTCTGCCAGAGCGTCATGCGCAGGCTGCACAGCAGCGGCAGCCGGTGCATCGTCCTTGTCGCAGCCTTCCTTTCCTCATCTCTACTTCGTTCCATTTCTGTCCGAACATGACGCTAAATACAACGGACCTTTTGTCAAACAGCACTGAGTTCCGCGACATGGACCACGAGGTCGAGGTGTTCGACTCGAAGAAGAAGCGCGTCTATTTCAGCTTCTGGTTCGGGAGCGTCTTCGCGTGGCTGTGGAGGGACCTCCTCCTCACGGCGCTCGCGCGCGGGTCCGAAGCGGACAAGGATATCGTCAAGGAGATCCTGAAGGACGTGGAGAAGCTCAAGCTGACGGACAAGCTCAAGGAGAAGCTGCGGCCTGAAGACGGTACGTGCCCGAACACTTTCACCCCTTCGCCAAAGTGCAATGTGTTGGATCATGTACTTATTATGCTTTTTCCTGCTCGCTGGCAGGCGACACGGGCGAGGACGTGCTCGGCGAGAAGTACTACGACAAGCATTGGACACCCGCGAAGACGGTCGCCGTGCCCCGCCTGCGCTCCCTTCTGGCCGACACACGCATCGCGGCGTTCAAAGTCACACCGACGCTTGAGATCTTCAAGGCTCTCGTCAAGGAGGCTCCGAGTCCGAGAGCGACGAAGACGACGAGGACGATGACGACGAGGACGACCGTGAGCCGTCCAACGCCGAATGGAACGATGGCGCAGCGATCTTTGTCGTCGTCAAGGCGAACGACGACCTCGTGCGCGTCCTCGACGCGCCGGGCGCGCCGGATTCCGCCAAGCAGACGGCCGTCGCGCACCTGTCCGCGCAGTCGTCCGCGCTGCGCAAGCGCGCGCTGCCAGTGCTGGAGCACGGCCTGACGAGTGCGCACAGGGAGTTCACGTACACGCTCGAGAGCGCGTTCCTCAACCTCGACGGCGCGTACGACCACCTCGTTCGCGCGGCGCCAGGGCTCAGGCATGTCCGCCCGGGACGCGGACATACTGCTCGGGGGGATGGGCGGCAGGGACGCATTCGACGACGCGATAGACGGCGTGTCCGAGGCGACTCGGTCTGCGAGGAGCAGCGCGAGATGCGCCGCCCGGACCTGGCCGGCGCGAGGTACGGGTGGTCGAGCATCCTCGACCGCTGGCCGGACAAGGCCGAAGCGCGGAAGGTGCTCGGGAAGATCAGGGGCAAGAAGGGAGAGAACCGGTTCTATGACGTGGAGAGGTTGCGAACGCGCTGGCTGAGAGGTGAGTCTTCGTCTGCATCCCGTGAAAGACGCGACGGAGGGTGGATGAAAGCTGAACGCTAGCGGCTGACCGCGGCGGGGTCGCTGGGCGAGCAGGTGCGAACTACGAGTATGATCATAGCGACGCGAGGGTGCACGTCGCGGAGGCGATCAGGGGCTTGGTACTTTGCGTTCGCGGACGATTAGGAGGCGAAGGAAAGGATGAGGAGGTTCATGCGGACCTTGGGCATTTGGTGACCGTCGTGGCTGAGGGGGTCTGGACGCTTGATACTGTTTCGTTATGCCGCACTTTTCCTTCGTTTTTTTCAAGTTCTTTCTATGACTTTTTATGATATTAACGAAGTTCCTGATCTGTGGCTGGCACGCGGAGCTGTGCCGCCGAGAACTCAACTCTGCCACTCCCTCTGAAGCGCGGCGGCATTTTCGCACCGCCACGATAAATCGCTTCGCACAACAGTCGAGACTGTGTCTAGAACTTTTGAAACTGCACGGTGTGCACAGTCTCGCATATTCTGCCCCAAGTATTCGACGGAAAAGCGGAAGCTCCGGCCGTGCAAAGGCGTGCCCAACAGCTGGCTCGGTGCGCGCCGCGGCCAGAGATCGACCCCGGGCGCAAAAAGTCTTTTAGCGGTGGAAGGATTTTGTAATCATATGCAGGTCAACTTGTGCTGTAAACAGTCACCCAGTTGTGCATTGTCGAAACAACTGGCGGGCACATTCGATGCAGACTGCCTAGTGTCTTTCTGTGTGCAATGCAATGTCACTAAGAGTGCACGCATGTAGTGCTTGTGAAGTTTCTGTTGACCAGACTCCTTCGGATGGAGCCCATCAGTACACCTGCAGCCGTTCGTTGAATCCTGGGCTTGTAATTGCCCTGCTTGGTTTTGCAATGCAGTCAGACGTCCACGACTGCGCACGGCCATCTCACACGAGATGACCGAGTGCTACAGAGCGGCACACGATGAGCCAAAGATCATTCTCTCCTAGATCTTCTGTGCTGCAAAGCGAGGGACACTTTGGGCGGGCTTCTTAATGAGCCCGAAGGGGCAGACGGTGCTAAGCCGAACGAGTATCAATTCCTGCGCTTTTTCTGTCCTTGTGATGGAAGCCAGAAGGTATGTTGCGAGGCCTGATATAAACGCTTCCTGTCCTATTGAGGTTTTACTCGAAGCAGAATACGGAACAACAACATGCGCATCGCTCCTCAGCTCGTCCTGCACTTTCTTACAGCACTCGCTGCTCCGCCCGCACAGTACCATGATCAGGTAGCTTCACCTCTGGTGATGCTGGCCAGCGGTACCTATCGCGGATTCGTCAACGCGTCGACCGGCCTTGAGGTGTTCCTAGGTACGTGTCGTGAGAATCGTTGGGCACTGCATGACACCCGTTTACTAAATGGGTCAAACAGGAGTGCCGTACGCTCGTCCCCCGGTGGGAGAGCTTCGGTTCCGCGCTCCGGTACCTGTCGGTGAAGTGACTGCCCAACACGAAGTGGTGGACGCGAACCAGTTCTCGGTGGCCTATCCGCAGGTGATAAGTTCTCATTGATTTCGTTCCTTCCCGCACGGCATGGGAAGAAAGCTGAGCGACCAAGTTTGTTGTCCACTGTACAGCACATTCCAGGATCTGAGTTCTACAGAGCCTTCTTCCCGTCCCCCGAGAACGTCGGAGAGGACTGTCTCACGCTCAACGTCTTCCGCCCACGCGGTACCCGCGAGGGAGATGGACTTCCCGTTCTCGTGTTTATGTACGTGGCCACTGCAAACACACCCTTATCTTTTCCATTTCTCAAAATGGAAATACATTCCAGCTTTGGAGGAGCCTTCCACCAAGGTCAAAGCGAATCCTACGACCCTCCTACGACCCGTCTAGTATGTTGAGTTTCAACCTTGCAGCCCTGTTCTCTGCACCACCTGTTGACCGACAAACCCATCCAGCACTTCTTGCACGTGTCGAAGAGCTGGTACATAACTGTCTTTCTCAATATAGATACCTCTGGACCTTTACATCTGATTTGACTGACTGTTCGGTTTTCAGGGACGACCAGTGATCTTCGTCTTGATAAACTAACACGTTGCCTGAGGTTCCTGGCTGCGGCCGACTTTCCTCCTGAAGGTGATCAAAAACTGGGTGTATCTATTTGGCGCAGGATGAACTAACAAATGCGGCATATCAGACCTGAATGCTGGTCTGGCGGATCAAAAGCTGGCGCTGCGCTTCGTTCACGACAACATTGCCGCCTTCGGTGGTGATCCGACTAAAGTGCGTCAGACGTATCGACCGTCCTGCTTTCGATCGACGACTCGGTGATATGATCTGACCTTTTATGGGAGTCTAGGTTGTCTGGGGCGAGGCGGCCGGAGGAGTCTCGGCGGCCTATCACCTCATCTTCAGCGACCCGAATGAACCACTGCTCCGAGGTGCATAAGTTTCTTCCGGCCCTCCCTCTGGGTCCGTTCGATATGAGTGTCAAATTTTTGTCTTGACGACAGGCTCATATTGGCGCTCCCTACAGACAAACCACACCACCTCCTGCCTACTACACGTCCCCCTTCAGGTACAACACGAGTACACACGCTACCTCGGACGTTTTGGCCGAACTCCGCGGTCTACCTCTTAAAACGCTCTTGAATGCGTTGACGAACCAGCCGATGGCCTTCAGTCCAACAATCGGCGGCCTCATCACCGAGCGTCCTGCAAGTAGGCTGGCACGCGGCGGCTGGACGCCACTGCCGGTCCTCACGGGCGTCAACCGAGACGAGGGTACGGCGTTGGGGGCGGAAGGGGTGCTGAGCGACGAGGCGTTGGTTGGAGCCCTAAGCCGTGAGTATGTCCTATATATTCACATTGATCGACGCTCAGAGTTGTGGACGTTGCCGGTTGCAGACCTGTTACTCCCGAAAAGCGTACCGCAAGACGAAATACCGCCTATAATCGAGGAGCTATTGAAGCTCTATCCCGACAAGGCCAGGTGAAATTTACATTCGCCCTCCTTACCTTCACACCTATTACTGAACTTCCTGCACAGTGCAGTCTGGGTAGTCCGTTCCACACCGGCAACGAGACCTTCGGGCTACCGTCCGTCTACAAGCGCTACGCGGCACTACTGAGCGACATCAACTTCCAAGCGTCACAGAGACTGTTTCTAGACTCGCTGTCTTCTACCTCGATCGCTCCGGTGTGGGGCTTACCGCGCCGACGCGCGTCCCGCTCAACTCGGTCCCGCCAAGTACGGCGTTTTTCACGGCGCAGATGCTGCCGTGTTCTTCCCGGCGCTCTCTTTCGGCGAAGACGGCTTCATTATCGACGACGATGCGATCGACCGGCCTGCCTTGGACAGCGTGATATCTTTCGTCGTCGACCTTAATCCCAACGCTATACTCCCACCCGGAAGTACATTTGCGCGGTTTCGGCGGCGGCTTATGCTCAATCTTGGGAATGCACTCCAGAGCCTATATGGCCTACCTTCGACTCTGAAAGTCGCACCATATGGTCCTTTGGCTCGGTTTCGAGCTTGCCGAAGACAACGAGCGTTCGGATCAGCTGGCGTTCATCATTGAAGCGATTGAGCGCCCTTGATTTTTTCCTTGCGCTTGTACTTTGGTCTGGCGCATTTTCTTTCATGTGTACATTAAGTCAGTTCCATGGACAGTAACTTGATGTTTTTTATGGACTGCGCAACTTCAAAGGCGACTGTCATAGGACTGGAAAGTGCGATCGGACCGGCGCGGTCTCTTCCTCTTTGGATCTTCACGAGGAAGCTTGAAACCGAGCAGCACGTCTTTGTGCTGGAAGCTGCACATGCTGCGCTATGTTTGGCGGACTGGCGGTCGTGCAATCTGATCCCAATTTCTTACTTGTAGACTCGATCTCCGCCTGATACGCGGATATTAGCTAAAGATACAGCAGCGATGCAACGTCTGCTTGACAAACAAGGCTGTAGGGCATGTTTCCTGTAATCATGGACCGCGACTTACCGGAATAAAGCCATTTAGTACACCACTCGTCTCTGCGGGCAATGTTCTTTAAAGCCTGGTTGCCCCAGCGCATCGTAGAGCGGAAGTTGGGCAAGCGCTCTCGCATCAACCGGAGTAAACCATGGTGTAACTTTCAAATCATCGTGTACGAGAGGAAGTCAAATCCATGACGCCAGTATATGGAAAGCAGAGGGCAAAAGAGAAAGGCTGAGGTGCGCCGTTTGGTGCACAGTTCGACTGCACCGTGCATGTCACTACTTGTCTGTTGCGACCAAAGGAAAGAGAGATTCAACTTCCTTCAAATTTCAGTATAAGCCAAGTAATCTGGAAAACTGAACGCTGTCCCTTTTTATAAATAATGTCATGCCATTCATTAGTGAAGTTCACCTCCCCGGTCTTCAGACCCCTTCAGTCAAAGTGCTCTTCCTTCCGACTTCCTCCCCTCTGCGCCATGATCCCTGCCAGCGATGTGACTTGCGCCACTGGGTTAGAGGAATGAAAGAAAGAGATCAGCCAGTCTGAAGGGGCGATAGCTCAGCTGAAAGACCGCACCTTCTTATGGTCGACTAGACGGGAAGTCCACTGCGCGCAGCGCGTGTGGCAGAGCGAGATCGTGCTGAAAAAGTGAAAGATTCTATTGGAGCGCGAAAAGACGTATGGGACTGTGCCACAGCAGGACGACGGGGCATATAGAGCAAAGGCACTCGTAGAATGTGTCTGCGGGGCAAAACGCGCCTCTCTTCCCCATCACGGGCAGCCTCGACAGCGCGCGAGCGACTTGATGGAATGACAGTGGGGAGTGCGGAACTGGCCAAAAGGTGAAAAGGGTGAGCGGTGAACGGGTGAGCAGTTGAACGTGTGGAGGGGGCGTTGGGATTTGGTGTAGAGAACCAAAGGGAGGGGGTGGGGTCGCGGACATGCGAACGAGCAAGAGACCTCGGAGACGTGGAGGGCAAGGCGAGGTACGCGAGCGTGGCAGTTGAGTCAGTGCGCGAGCGACGGTGGGAACGTTGTGAATTCGGATGCAAATAAGGACGAGACGGCAAGACAGAGCAGATAGCGATGCATGGTTCTGGGTTCCAGGGTGGTAGGACACCACTGCGCGAGAGCGCGGGGGGCGGACGCTGCGCTGTGAAGGCGCGGGCGCGTCGAAAGTGGTGTGGGAATGGGGGTGGGGATGGAGCTGGTACGGTAGAGGAGACAAGAGGTGATGTTTGCGACCTGCTGTTGGAGAGTTTCGGCTGAGCGCTGGGGAGGGACGATGAAGTGCGAGTGCCCGCGTACCTCCTTCCCCTCCTTCGGTGGCACCGCAAACCCGTCCACACGCCCATCCCTATTCTCTTTTTCTTCATCCCCCCTCAGCCCTCGCCCACACCCAGGCTAAACGTGTTCTTCTCCAACTGCCACGTCCTCCGAAACGCGTCAGCCTCCTTCCGCCGCGCCTTCCGCCTTGCGCGGACGCACCTCGGCCTCGAGCTCCTGCTTGATCTCTTCGACCATGTCTGCGCTGACAAGGATGTGCTCCATGTCGAGGTCCTGGATGATGAACTTTTTGCGCTCGTCGAGGTTGAGGATGATCTGCTTTACGGCGGGATCGCTGGGGAGGTGGACGGGGGTGACGGGATCAGCGGGAGGAAGGAGGAACGGAAGAGGGAGGGTGCGGACCAGGTTAATAGAACGCCTTTGGTTGCGCGGACCATGGTGGCCGCTATATTAGGAAATCGACCGAGTGGTCGAGCGTGATGGCGGTTGAGGTTCAAGGAGGAGCCTGGCTGGACGTGGGCATGGGGATCCTAATACGCGTCGCAGCTGTTGTTTGGCGCTTTAAACAGGACCAGGCTTCGCTCGCAGCTTCGCGCCCTGCCCAGGCTGCTCTTGCCTTCGCACCCATCTCGTCGAGTTGGATGTCCCCCAGACCCCTCCCGCGCTCGTTTATCCACAGACCCGGACCCAAGCACACAGCCACATACGCCCACGCTCTCTCCCTCCTCCCCTCATTCCCCCTTCCCCTCCCACCCCCCTCCCCTGTCCCCCGCCGCCGAACCATGCCCGACTCCCAGCCAACCCAAGATCCCACACCCGCCCCGGCCCAGCGCACGTCCAAGGCCCCCCGCGGTCTCTTTGGGCGTCAGGGCAGGAGCGATAAAGCTGGGGACAACTGGAGAGCGCGCGCCGCCCCGCCAGATTACAGTCGGGCGCCTGAGAAGCAACAGCCTGCTCCCCCCGCTCCCGCTTCCGCCGCACCTCCTCCCGCTGCCGCGGCTTCTTCATCGACTGCTTCAAAGATGACGAAGCCCAAACAGCAGCAGCAGCGGGCTCCCCCTCCCCCTCCCCCCCCCCC
>JTLS01000343.1:0-21084 GCA_000826855.1 Basidioascus undulatus | reverse complement strand
CTGGACAGGAGGTGGGGCTGGGGGGAGGGGGAGGAGGAGAGGTGGGGTTGAGCGAGAGCGAGCTGGAGGCGTTGAATGGGTTTTTGAGTGGGCAGGGGCAGGGGCAGCAGGAGGGGTGCACGGCTTAGGCTGGGAGGAGGAAGATGGCGGACTGTATTTATGCATTTCGTACCCCCGTTCCAGCTGTAGGAGGAGAGAGGAGGAGTAGGAGGAAGAATTCACATATAGCCTAATTTACGTTCGAGAGTTTCGGGCGGGCGTGCGGACTGCTGCAGCCCTCTAAAGGGTGGAGGGGTTCGCCCATCGCTCCACAAAGTAAACTTGTTCTTACGCAATCCTATTGCACAAGAGACGGGATGCGTGTCGAGCGGTGGAGCAGGGCGACAGCAGCTGCAGGCTGAAGGCCGACCGCTGGCCATGCATCCATGGCCGTCGCCTCGTTCGCTTGCCCGTACGGCACCCACGGAAAACCTGCAGAGGCGAGAAGATCTATGATGTGTTGAATTCAGACATCTTGTCGTCCCACTGACACATCCGCGAGCTTCCTCCCTCCTCTCTGGAGGCGTCTCCTCTCTTCCACCCCTAGCCTCCCCTCTGTATCCAGCGACCCTCGGCTCTTGCGGTGATAACTAACACGTGCCTTCGTGTAGCACCCTCTCCGGAAGCCTCACCCTCCTCCATAGACAGGTTGACTATTCAAGTTCCGCAAGTCCAGCCAAGCAATTCCAGCAACTCACCTCGCTCAAGACGCTCTTCGGAGCTGTAAAAGACCTTTAAATTGCGGGATTCTGGCATTTTCCTCCTACCCGTTTGTCCGTGCCGTGTGTTCCCCGGATCACACGCACGTCGTGCTCTCGCAGTGCACACCACAGCGACGTCAACCTAATTTCTCTCCCAGATCTCGCTATCCTTTCACCCGCCACTCAAAAAAGGCGCCGCATACGCCTCGGCGATTCGAGGGTTTCCACTGACCAATCCCCTTCCTTGTACTGTCTGCCCACCAACCCGCGCCCACTGACTGTCCGGACCGTTCTTCGGTACCCCCCGCTACCTTACCGCCTACCACTCACAGTTGATAGGTTCTCCAGACCTTACGCAACTAGAATTTGGCGCATTCTGCGGAACATGACAGAGGAAACAAAAGAGCACAGTAAATGCGTGTGCTACTCAGGTGGAACGGTTACAGTGGCTGTACAAGAAGCGATGCAAGTGAAACTGATATGGATATTGCGAAAGTGTCCTGCAATGGAATGTGCGGCGGCGGTGTGACTAAAGATGCTATGGAGAGATGGGGTAACGGACGTGAAGGGCTGATGTGAGTCTAGATGGTTGCTGGGTATCAACGTACGATGCGGTAGTGTGCCTGGGTATCTTCGGAGAGGATCCGGGGTGATAAGGGTGTGAAACATGAGACGAAAGAAAACAAGAGAGTATCATGGTTCAGCAGGCTTCCACTGCCCCTCGTTCCAGACGACCCTCTCCTGCCTAACGGGCTCGAGCGCAGTACCCGTCGGCGCTACAAAGGGCGCCTGCTCCTGGGGCAGCGGCGTCATGTACGCCAGCCCGCCCTCCTCGCTCCCATAAGGCGACGAGCCCGCCATCGACACGCGCGCATGCTCCCGCAGCTTCTCCTTCTCCGGCGAGTCCGGTTCCGAGCTGTACCCTCCCGGCGTAGGCGGTGCGAGGAGCGAGCCGGGCGCTGGGCCGGTCTGCTTGTGCAGGGCGACGACGGACGGGTCGCGCAGGAGGAGGTTGTACAGCGACGGACGGTGCTTGTGCGTCCCGCTGGGGCGCTCCCAGTGCCCTGGCCCGGGGAGGGATGAGGTGGAGGCGGAGGAGGGGAACGGGGAGGGGTGGAAGCGGTGTTGCAAGTAGGCGATGGGGAAGGTGAAGAAGAGGAAGACGCCGGAGATGATGTAGGTACTGGTTTTGGGGACGTAAGGGTCGTGAAGGTCCTGCAGGTTCCAGGCAGCGCTTATGTCAGCGACGCAAAGGGAAAGGACGGGATGGGTTGAGAGGACGTACGAAGAAGTGATGGATGTTGTTGTCCATGAAGCGTCGAAGGCCGTAGCTCATCGCGGCGTCCTTGTTGAGCAGGAGGTCGATCCCGAGAGCGAGGAGGAAGCTGGCTGTCCCGCCTGCGCCGAAGGACTGCGCATGATCGTTCAGTACATTCATCTTTCGGAAATGCACACGAGGGAAGACTCACGCCGGCCCACGGCCGAGTCTTCGGGAACGGCAGCCCGAAGACCGCGAGACCCGCGAAGACGGCGCTGACGACGATGCGAGCGGGTTTGGGCACGACGTCCGTCGGCATCATCAGCATTGCGAGGAGGCCAAACCCCCCGCCTTTGGTGGGGTGAATTATAGGTGAGCTCAATGATCTCGCGGATGGGAGCAAGAGGGCTGCTCACCGCCGAGAGGGGCGAACAGGAACCATCCCAGGAGCTGTCCCCCGAAGAGCACGACGACGAGGAGAGCGACGAGGAAGATGGCCTGTTTAACCCCAAAATTAATGCATCATTAGTCATGATGAAGGCCTGAGATAATATAGGCACGCACCCCTGTACACCCGAAGATGACGAGGTCAGAATTCTGGACAGTGCTCGCGAGGTTGCCCTCGTGCATGACATTCACAAGCGCGAGCCACATAACTGAAAGTCACCAAAAAGATATCGGTCAGTTTGTTTTCGAGCGAGCGAGATATTTGGAAAGTGTGGATAAGGCGGCCGCAGTGAAACGAGACTGCGCTGCGCGCTCGGTCCGTCGAACGACCCCGTTTCCCCGCACTCGGCGCCTGCCATAGAAGACTCGACCAAGAATGGAAGCGGGAGCGCGAGCAGATGGCTCGATTGCGATGGGGACGAAGAGAACAGCGGGAGCCCCGAGTCGTCCAAGGATGCCAGCGTAGACGATGGGAAGGACGCAAAAGCGAGACGCAGTGGCACTGACGTAGCGAGTACTCACAGAGCGACGCCAAGAGCCCGACCGCGCACCCGCACCCAACCCTCCACCGCGTTCGCGTCCCGACGGTCGCAACGACGACCCCGATGACGAGTGCGAATATAGCAAAGATGGTGTTGGCGGGGGCGGAGGCGCCGTCCGAGCCCGAGCCCTGCACGACGACGTTGTCCGTCTTCGAGTCGAGCACGAACGTCTCATTAAGGATAGTGGTGTGGATCTGGAAGGGATAACTCTATTAGGGGGGGGACGTTGGGCTGCGTTGGATTTGGCGCACATAGAGGTATGCGCGCGCTGGGGAGGGGAGGCCGAGCAGCGCGGACGCGAGGAGAGGTAGAAGGCCGAAGGAGGACGGCATCGTGCGAGCGCGTCCCTTGCGTCTCGCTCGCCGTCGTCGATGATGGGTCTGGATGCCAATGTATATATTGATGGATCAGATGGAGAGTAGTGGTGGATGGATGGGGAGGATTGGAGTGACGATGAGATGAGCGAGTTGCCGTGCGGGCGTGGATCCAGTTGGAGGAAAGAGTGTCGGGCGCCGTATCGGCTGCGGAGGAGCGAGATAGATCTAGGACTGCAAGAATAGCCTGAGCACCTCAGGACGGATGGAGGTGGAGTTCTCGAGAGCGCAGCGCACAGCGCGTCCGGCACGGTGCAGGTGCAGCTAGTAAAGTGGAGGAGAAGAGGTGGATGGGAGATGGAAGATGCAGTTGAGGATCAAGCCCGTTGCTACGGTGGGATAACAGCGATCAGCCGTATGATTTGATTCTACAAATGCTGCGGGAGTACAAGGTCAGTCCAGGGGCGCTTCCCCGCCCGCGGGACTACCGTTTCATGACAGGATCGCTCACCGCACGGGCGTCGGGCGTTGCCACCCCGCAGAGGTCGTGCGTACCTGTCAGCGAGTGATCGACAGGCCAAGTGTTCCAAGACGCTGTGACAGCCCGGTATGGACAGCGCATATTTTTCTTCAACACTTTGATACTGCTTTTCATTACTGTGGTGGGTCTGGTGGCTCGCTGCTTGGGCAGCAAAGAAGGGCCGACTGCACGCGGGCCGCAAGGGCGGAGCTCGTCCCGCAGCTCTTGTAACTGGTCGTCGAAGCGACGTTGTTGGTCATTTATCGGTGTATAACAGCTCCTCTCCTTGGAAATGTCTTGGCTGCAAGGCACTGAGGACCGGACCACATCCGTTCCAACTAGGAAAGACATCCTCGAGGATGTGCAGTCTTGAGCAGTCTTGAGCAGTCTTACGCAGCTGCAAGATAGAGGGAACAGCGACCGTATGATTTATAGTACCCCCTAGTGCCAAACGGTTCAGATGCTTAGATATAAAAGGAAAGGCTGTAGGGACAGCGAGATGGCGAGTAGGAGAATCGAGGGTGAACAGTCGAGCTCTGCCGCAACCAGTGATGAAGTAGTGATCAACGAAGTATTTCGACATGGGTTTCCGGAAATAATTCAAGACTCAACAAGAAACATACGGGGGAAAGAAGGTCAGTTCAATGCATCGGGAAGGCAATGTCTGCGTTGCGCATATTGTACATGCTGTTAAGTTTTGGGCAGAGCAATTTACTGCCGTTGAATATGCCAACAACGGATAGGGATGAGGGCGGGCCTTGATCCGTGGAATTCAGTTCAAACAGTTAAAAAAAAGGTACAAACTTGGTTCCTTCTGGAAGGATCGTGTTGTCGTTGGTTGTCGGGCACCGAAAAGCAACCTAACGGGGGGTGGTCCGTCCCTAGATTCTGTACTTTTACACTGGCTGTGCGGTGACAAGACGGCGCGCGTCCACAGGCTGTGAGAATACAGCGCAAAAACTTTGATAAAACTTTCAAAAACAGTCTGTAAGTCTCTTGAGAATCTAAGGCATTCCATTACCGACAGAGTCGCCGGATGGACGAGCGAGCGAGCCGACGAAAGAGGGTAAACAGGGTGAAGGGGCAAAAAAAGCAAAACACGAACTCGACGCGGGAGCTGCTGACGGACGCTCGCAGCTACAGAGCCGCCATCGCCGCCCAGGGTTGTCGTTCCAACGTCCCCGGCCGACTTGCCCAGCAACCTGCATCACAAACCCGCATCTTTCACTCTATACATCCAGCGTTACCCGCATTTCGGCATAGATCACAGCTAGACTCGAGCGATCATACCCGCTCGACCGCGTACTGGCGATTCGAGCTGCACAGGGGCAGCAACAGCGCACCCTCGCAGCTTCTGAGCTCGATCGATCTTCGCGGACACAGGACCGCGGACGATGAGTCTTTACGAGGTTGGGACGCGCATGTGGGTGATGCTTCTGGTCGACGTAGCTGTCGGGAGGCTAATTTTGGAGGGTGGGACAGCTGGTTGAGGGACGATGCGGAGGGCTGGATAGGCGGCGAGATTCGGAGCCGGAGTGAGGGCAAGGACGGGTCGCTTGTGCTCGGGGTGGTCGCGGAGAATGGCACGGTGAGTAGTTTGAGTTGCCTGGGTCATATCTGGGAGCAGGGCCCTGGACTTATGGCGGTTGGGCGGTGCAGGAGACAACCATCACCGTCAAGGCGGGAAGTGCAGCACTGCCTCCCGTCCGAAACGTTCCCGAGTCCGAGGCTGTCGACGACCTCAAGTACCTGCCCCATTTAAACGAAGGGAGCAGTACGTCTTCAATTCGGGCACACGTTCTTGTCCTTTGGCTTTGCTGATGCCCTTCCCGCGGCAGTGTTACACGCCGTCCGGACACGCTTCGCCTCCCAAGTGCGTGATGACACCTCTACGGGCCTACGTCAGGAGCTAACCTCTGGATCCTTCAAACAGCGCATCTACACCCTCTCCGGCCTAGTCCTGATCGCCCTGAACCCCTACGCCTCCACCACGCTCTACTCGCCCGCCCACATCCGCGCCTACTCCTCCGTCACCCCGCCGTCGTCCCCTCACCTCTTCTCGGTCGCCCAGGCTGCGCACGACGGCATCAGCCTGCGCCGCCGCGACCAGACGATCATCGTCAGCGGCGAGAGCGGCGCGGGCAAGACCGTCTCGGCGCGGCACGTCATGCGCTACTTCGCCGCGCTGGGGCAGGCGGGCGAGTCGGTCACGGGCACGGAAGAGCAGATCTTGGCTAGTGAGTGTTGGTGACTGGGCTGGGAGGGACTGCTCGAGAAGGAGGAGGGCTGATGAGGCGGTGATGGACAGCCAACCCGGTTATGGAGGCGTTCGGGAACGCGAAGACCATCAGGAACGACAACTCCTCGCGATTCGGAAGATATCTGGAGGTGCGCTGGCGCATTAGTTGATCTTCAGGGAGATTCTTTGCTGATCAATGTTCTTGCTTTGCAGATCCTATTCGACGCGAACCAGAACATTGTCGGCGCGCGGATCCGCATATACCTCCTCGAGCGCTCGCGACTAGTCTACCAGCCCAAGCACGAGCGCAACACCCACATCTTCTATCAACTCTGTGCCGGCGCTTCTCCAGAGCTGCGACGAGAACTCGGGATCGGATCAGCAAATGAAGTGGGTCCTGCTACCAAGCAGCGAGTTTCCGCTGTCAAGGCTGACTGGGCGCGCGTTGCACAGTATCACTACCTCAACCAAGGCGGCTCGTCGACCATACCCGGCGTAGACGACGCCGCGTCCTTCCGGGCGACGCAAAAGGCGCTCACAGCACTCAACATCCCGCGCTCACAGCAGCTGTCCATCTTCCGCCTCCTCGCCGCGCTCCTCCACCTCGGCAACATCTCCATTAGCACCTCGACCTCGCGCTCGTCAGATGCGATCGTGTCGTCCGACGATCCGGCGCTCCTCCGCGCCGCCGCGCTCCTCGGCGTCCCCGCACCCGCATTCCAGAAGGGCATCGTGAAGAAGCAGATCGACGTCGCGCGCGGAGAGAAGATCGTCACCGCCCTCAGCCGCGATCAGGCGGTCGTCGCGCGCGACTCGGTCGCGAGGCATATTTACACGTGCTTGTTCGACTGGCTCGTCGCGGTGCTCAATGAGAAGCTGCTTGGCGAGGAGGCGCGTGCGAGGGCGAGCAGCTTCATTGGCGTGCTGGATATTTACGGGTTTGAGGATATGGAGGTGAGCGCACACTTGTGCCTGCGGGTGGTTTGGGCAGTGGGGTGTGAACTGACGTGTTTCGCTTGTAGCGAAACTCGTTCGAGCAGTTTTGCATCAACTATGCGAATGAGAAGCTTCAACAGGAGGTGCGCCTTTCGTTCAAAACTCAGTTTAGGCTGGGTAGAGGCTGACCAGAGGTCGGAGCAGTTCAACGTGCACACGTTCAAGCTGTCGCAGGAGGAGTACGCACGCGAAGGCATCAACGTGGCTTTCATTGACTTCCCTGTGCGTCCATACTCCGACTGCAGCCGGACTAACAAGAGCTAACGATCTTGAGCCCTCCCAGGACAACCAACCCTGCATCGACATGATCGAAGGCCGCCTCGGTCTTCTCTCCCTCATCGACGAGCAATCCCGCCTCCCCTCCGGCTCCGACGCCGGCCTCCTCCGCAAGCTGGACGAGCAGCTCAAGCCGCCGAGCTACAAGAAGGCGCTCTTCGGCAGCGCGGGCTTCACCATCGCGCACTACGCGCTCGAAGTCTCGTACGACGTCGATGGTTTCCTCGAGAAGAACCGCGACGCCGTGCCGGATGAACACCTGGCGCTCTTGGCGGGCTCGACGAACGACTTTCTTCGCGAGGTGTGTGAGCGCGCTCGCGGCGGAGGCGAGTCCGCGCCCGACAGCCGTCCAGCGTCTGGCGGTCCGGCCCGCCGCGGTGGCGCCGCGAGGAAGCAGCCCACGCTCGCGTCGACGTTCAAGGGCTCGCTCGCCAGCCTCATGGCATCCATCAACGCAACGGAGACGCACTACATTCGCTGCATCAAGCCCGCAGACTCGAAGCGCCCGTGGGAGTTCGACGCGCAGAAGGTGCTCGGGCAGCTCCGCGCGTGCGGCGTGCTCGAGACGATCCGGATCAGTCGGGCGGGGTACCCTTCGAAAATGGTATTCGCTGACTTCGTCGAGCGGTGCGTTTTCTCTTGCTGCCGTTTATGCGGCTAGTTCTCGTTCGCCGCTTCGCAGATGAGCTGACTACGGCTTGCGGATGGACAGATTCGCCATCCTCGTCGAGGCGCCCGGCACGCCAACGCCTAATCTGGTCGCGGCGTGCACCCGCATCCTGTCCGGCACGGTGACGAACCCGGAGCTGTACGCGCTGGGGCACACGAAAGTCTTTCTCCGCGCCGGCGTTCTCGCGCACCTCGAGAAGCTTCGCGCGGCGCTCATTACGCTCATCACTGCGATCCAAGCGCGCGCTCGCGCCAAGATCGTCCGCCGCGCGATGGTTGTGGAGCGACAACGCGCTTCCGAAGAGCGCGCACGTTGGACGCGCGTGCAAGCGGCTGCGCGGGGGATCGTCGCGCGTAGGAGGTATGCGGCTGAGAGGAAGGAGGCAGAGGCGACGAGGGTGCGCGAGAGGGAAATGGCGGAGAAGGAAAACCGGGCGAGGGAGGAGCGCAAGCAGCGGGAAAGGGGGAGGGAGAAGGAGCGGGAAGAGGCGCGCAGACATGCCGCGAGGGCGTCGTTGCAGTCGCAAGCCTCCCCGCCGCTGCCCTCGTCGCTGGCGCGGCCGCAGAGCACATCGTCACCATCGCGCAGCGGGCCAGCGCCCCCGTCGTCCCTCGCTCGACCACCTTCGGCTCGATCCACTCGGCATCGGTACGCTGCTGTCCGAGTAGTTTTCTTCTGAGCAATGAAGCTGATAAAGCCTTGGCTACGCAGCGGTCCAGCACCAAAGCTCCCCGAAAGAACTACCTCGCTTGCGCAGTGCGTTCACGTTGATCCTCACCATTTAGGAACACGCCAGGTGATGCTGACCTTTACAGCTTATCTTATAGCGGTCGTCCAACGTCACCGACGCTGGACCCACGCACCCTCTCCAAGCGCACCTCACGACAGTTCAACTCGCCTTTTTTTCTCGGTTGACTGGCGCTTTCTTCGTGGGACGAAGTAAATAACGCGCCGTACAGGCCGTTCGCGTTCCTTCGCTTGCACGCCAAACTTCCCGCCCCCTTGTCTATCGCTCTCCCATTCTCCACCCGATGCCCGGCAGCTCGCTTGCATCGTTTTATACCTTATCTGCCTCGTCCTTCGCCATGGTTCATTCGTCTCGCATCTTTCACTGTCATTGCTCTGCATTTCACCCTTCCCTGCATCTTGACATTCATTCACTACCTCGATTTTCGCCTGTTGACTGCATCGTGGTGTCCGGCCTCGCGCGCAAGCCGGTGCTCATTTGAACTCTCGCACAGTGCCACGATCGAAAGCCTTTTTTTTTTCCTTTCGATTGGACGTTCTTTGACGCCTTAGCTGACCAGAAATCGATCCGCGATCTCAGGTACCCGATGAAGGGGCAGACAAGCTTCATCTCGAGCGAGCTAGGTTGCTTGTCGTCAACCATTGGCGGCTGGCTGTCCCATCCACCTGAAACTGGTCTCTGCTCCGTTAGCATCACCGCGACCACCTCATCTTCGCCGGTAACGCCCGCAGCTTGCTCGAGCGTCGCTCGAGTGTCGCCTTCTCGTCGGAGTCCCATTGCGAGTCATGGTTGATTTGGCGAAGGAGGACAGGGAATGGCAAGCGATATTCCCGTACCCACGTCAAGTGGTCGGGGCCGCTGTAAACAGCCCTTTTCAAGTCTTCCCTTTCCTTAACGAGGTCACCGCGCATTTTTGCCTGCCGTGTCCTACGCAATATTGCTGCTTTTTATACTGGCTCATCGTCCCTATTTTGCCCAATACTCTCCTGCTGATTCTGGTTGCGTTGTTGGCGGCAGTGGGAGGGATTTTGGTCTTCTGCCGCTCGCCGCATATCATCCGCTTCCGCCCCACCGACAGTGTATACGTTTCCCGGATTCGTGAAAAGCCCGCCGGGACTGTACCTTCTCAGCCTTTTCACTGTGGACGTCTGTCACGGAACTGGCTTCACAATCAACTTCAAATGGGCGGCTCGGCGACGAGTCGAGTGGGGAGCAGCTGACCGGCGCTGTCGCGCAGCGGCAGCCGGTCAGATGTACGACTGAAGCGTAAAAAAATGGAAAAACAAAACTGAATACGGAAAGCGAACGAAGCAGCTGACTGGACCGCGCCCGCGGCCAGGCACTGCAGAGTGAGCGCGAACGAGCAAAGCAAGCAGAAATCCGAAACAGATTTAGCACCGTGACTGACTGACCGTACTGACAGCAAGTCAGCCTAAGGCAACTCCGTTCCCATCGCGCAGGCCAGCATCGACACGTCAGACACCACTGACTACAGTCCGCGGCGGCAAGCACTCACAGCTCGTTCACGTGTCACTACGAAAAGCACAACGTCCGAGAAGCTAAAGGGCCGACCCCATCCTTAACAGCGAGATCGTGGTAAGAGGATGCCATGTGACACACCTGAAAGAGCGAATAGAAACCCGACAGCGCTGATGAGGCCGAAGGGTGGATTCCAATCCGGGACTTTGATCCGAATTCTACGATCCAGAGCGGAATGAGGCAGGGGGCCCAGACGAGACGATCTCTGAACGCAGCGTGCATCAGCTTCTGCATTGCCGTACCTCAGGGAGAATATGATATCGCACTCACATAGCAGAAGCTTTCTTGCCCTGTTCAGAACGTGCCGCCCAATGCGAGTATGGATGCCAACCGACTCGTCTGTGCCAGGCGTCGACCCGTTCATTGAGCCCTGCGCCATCTCCTCGACAATTTCCTTATTATGGCAAGGCGAGATGAGGGAGAAGCGCACCATGAAGTTGGAAACGCGCTCTCTAAACGTCTGCGGTCGTCTCTGTTGGTGAAATGTTCGCACTGTTTTGACTGCGTTGACTCGTTGAGGTGGACTCTTATTCTGTCCAGCCAGAGAAGACGCATACCGTAGATGTTGCGATCATGTAGCCAAGGGCCCACACCTGAAGCGGCTTGGATGGTCAGCGCGCTGGTCCTATTTTTAAGTGGCTCGATGTTACACACGTGGAAGTACAGCAGCTGCGACACGTCTCTTTCGGGGTTGACCCAGCACCCAATCGCGCTCCATGGCCCGTAGAACTCCTTGTTTCGCGCGATAGCGAGGGGGACGATAATTGGTAGGATGATTACGACGGTCTACCCGAACTCCAGTATGGCTAAGGCGAGGCGTCTGCGGGGGCGGCGGCGGCGGACGAGGATCATAAAGGTCTGAAAGGCGATGGCCAGGCTCCTGGAACGGCAGGTATCATACCATGAGCATGAGGCAGAAATCACTATCGACAACTCAGGCAAACCAAATGACCGCGCCCATATGCCCAATTTGCGTCGAAGTACCTGGACCCCCGCACCAGATCTCGTCAATGCCTGCCGCGCACGCAATGTCGGGTTTCAACTCGCCTTGGGCAACGCGGCTGCGGGAAAGGATACCCGGCGGAAGACGTCGGCGCTGGAGTTGCAACGGCGTGACACCGTCTGCAGTACAAACGTCGGGAGCCAACAACGAATTCCAAGTATGAGGGTCGGTATCCGCAACAAATGTCGGATAGTTCAGTTTATTGCCGCGGTCGAGCGCCATGCTCGAACGAAGGCATCTCTGCAACGCCTCCCTCGGAGCTGTACAACCTGCCTTCTCCTCAGCCTTGGATAAGCCAGGAGACGGTCGGCACATGCCCCTCAATTCCTGAGAGCGTTGTGGAATAGCATCTTACAATGACTCAGAGGCAAAGAGCAAATCCAAACATGAGGAGTTGCCTGGCCTCAGATCTTTCCACACATATCGGTGGTGGGGCATCTCGCAAGCAATTCAAAGCGTGATCCAGGCGAAATCTCCCATGCAACAACCGCACCCTCGGCCTCTATCTGCATACAACAAAGAACGCACACAAAGGAATATCGGTCCCCCTCCCCACCCGCCAAACGCCCACGAAGGAACCCCGTCGCGATCCTGGGCGCATCCGCTTGCGCGGTCGCGCCTCCAGCGGCGGGGCTGAGCTCCCACATGAACAAGCGGGCATAGGAAGGGCGGACCAAGTCAAAGCACCGCGGCTGCTGGCGTGACACAGCCGGGGCCGGAATAGACGGGTTCGCTCTGGCTGGACGGGAACGGTACACCTGGCACGGTGTAAGGCCATGGCGACAACTTTTAAGTCCCTGGAGGAGGAGGCATGGTGAGCATTGGAATCATAGCAAACTTTGCCATAGTTATTAGGGGCGGGACGTACGCGTGAATTTGTTCGAGGAGAAGAAGAGGGGCGCTGGGGCGAGCGGCTATTTCTTTCGCAGGAAGACGCACGAACCGTAAGCTGAATCCCAGCCACCGCCCCACCAAAGCGCCAAACACCGTTGGGCATTTTCTGAGCGCACTGCATGCCCTCACTCATTTTCTAAATTATGAAGATGTCACACACAACAAATGCTACTTTGTGAACCCATGCAAAGAGGGCCTAGCCTGGACGAGAGTTCCGCAACGTCCTTCATGTGCCCCCCATCCGGCGTATATCGAGGCTGGTGGAACATGAGATAGGATGTCAATTTGAAGAATTTTGTACAAAATTTCATTTCATTAAATTGACCTCACATCGCGGGTGTTTCCATACGGTCCTGCAGCGCGCTTACTTTGGCGACATCCTTCGACGGCCCACTCTCGTTCAGGGACATTGTGAACACTCTTATGGCCCAAATGGGCAAACTCCCCACTTATAAGGGTAGTGAGATACAATGCCTGAAGTCCTAAAGTGATCTGCTGCACTGCGCAGTGGTATTGGGAGCTCTGAATTCGTCCAGCCTCTGACCCAGCGGCCAGCCTGGCCCCTCACGGGCTGGTTGCCACACCACCTCTTTCAAGCCCATCGCAAGATGCTTGAATATGGATGGACCAAACCTCCACTTTTTATTAGACCGAATGAACATCGTCCGAAGCGTAATAGTTGATGAGCGTGGGGGGATAACGTCGTACTTCAGTGCAGCAGCTTCCAGTCGATCCACAGAGCAGCTCCATCATTCTCGTCTCATTACATGTGGATGGTAATTTTTTTCGGAACGCATGTTCTAAACATCCTCTCTTTGTGCCCAAAAATTCCCCCGCAACGAACTCGGGGCGACGGCGCGGCGACGGCAGACGGCAGATCGACACAGCCGCAGCGCCGCCAATCTTCGCTAGGCGACGCCTTGATCCTCGACCGTTCGGAGTTCTGGGCAGGGGAATGCAGCATACAGCATTCCGAGTGTAATGGCCCAGGTCAGACGACGCCCAACAGACGGAGTTCGCTGCAGTGCAGCTGCATCGCATGCATCCAATGCTCAGCTGATGAAATCGGTAGGGGCTTTCCCACTTCTTTCTGCGTTTGCTCTGGCGCAGCCCTTTCTGTTGAATTTCCTTGATGCGCATGGGACCTGACAGCTGCCGGGCTCACTTGCGGGCGGGTGCGGGTGGCTCCCCGCTCAGGCCTTACTGACCAGGGTGTTAATTGGGCCTGGGAAAAAGTCGGACTCAACGCTGTTTAAGATACTGGAGATCTCCGAACCGATTGAGAAAGGCGGATGAGCCTCCGCCAAGGCAGTCTGGCACGAACACCTGTGCCCTGCGAAAGAGGCACAGGATTGTCGAAAACTCCGCGTCTGTGCCGTCGGCCTCTCGTTGTCTTTCTCTAAACCACCCTTCATCTGTGCCCATTCGGACACCAGTGACATTCATGCGCGCATCTCCCCACACCCCGTTTGCAAGCCCAGCGGGCGACGATGCCGGTGGGTGCCCACAGTACACACGGCTGGGAGTACGGTGCGTTTCTCAGCCTCTTGTCACCCCTCAGGGGAAGAGGTCTGGAGGTTTCATACACAGTTTGGTAAGTTTGGTACTGTTGCGGGATATGTCTGCGCGGCGACTGGACTGGACAGTCCACAAGTTTCACTGGCGCTCAGCGACGCTGTTCCCAGCAAGCAACCTTGGACATCGACACCGCCGGGCGTTTGTGGACGCGGCCTACATTTCATCCTGCCTTCTGACTACGAAGGCCGTATGGGCGTGGACGGCTCTAAATGCACCCACGGAAGTCCCGCGGCAGCAATTCAACAAAGGTGTTGCCAGATCCCGTTGCACAAGGCCAGGCCGCTGGAGTCTGCGGAAAACGAGAGGGTGGGCCTCGCCATCGGCGAGCCGTGACTGAAATAGACAGAAGGGGGGAATCATGTAAAACAGTCCTTTTGATACGCCCCTGCACAAGCATATACACGGCGGTGATCGAGGCACACTGCAGCCTCGCATGGACGAGTCAGTCACACTGGAGAGTTGATGCATCAGAAAAACCGCCTTCGCGGTCCAGCCCTGCCAGTCATACCGTACACTGATTGTCATGCACTCTCAAGATCGCCTTCGCAATCCAATGCAGTTCCACATCCCTTACGCCCGCTGTGGCGCAAGCATTGCGCAGGAGGGTCACAAATACGGGCTTCTCTGTCTATCCAAAGCCGATGTTCGATGGTTAGTTGTAAGAGCCCAGGCGCGAGCGTGCGCTTACTTCCCAGGAAGTCCAAAATACCTTGGACGGACTCCCGCCCTCTTGTGAGACGTAGGTCGGGCGAGAGCTTCAGCAAGGATAGGCCGAGGGGGGAGCGGGTGAGCGACGAGGCGGAAGATAACGGCTGTCCAGGCCGAAGAGTTGTCTAATAGACAGGTGAAAGTGTCAGAGAGATGGGAAATCGTAGGGCAGTCCCCGAGCCGGGTTTTTGATCCCCATCACTCGAGCTGCTGGATCGTCTCGCGCGAGTACGGGAGCAGGCCGTCGTGCACCACCGCATTGATGTCGTCTGGCTCGTTCAACATGCAGAGCGTGACATGAGACAGTGCGCAAGAGCAGCGGAGGATGCGGCTTAGGAAGGTGGGGCTGACTTCATCGCAGCATATCACAGTGAGCTGCCTCGACTGTGGAGGTACCGCTGAGAAAGCGCATGTCCTTGATATGCGGGCTTCCAAAGAGAAGCGCGAGTCGGTGAATCGGCAGCTTGCGCAACGAAGGTAACGCAAAGCACGGAAAGCTGTCATCAACTATGAAAACATGGCCGCGGTCGGAGCAGGACAGGTGAAGCTCGTGTAAGGAGCATAGGCCCTGCGCGAGCGATGCAGGCGGAGCAGCGATGCCCTCTTGTAGGGGCTTGGACGGGAGGGCGACGGCGCAGACGAGGACCCAAAGATTGGGAACGAGTCGCAGAAGGTCGATGACATGGGCGTCTGTGCATGAACCCAGAGTCTGCGTCGAGCTCGTCTGGGTCGTTCAAAGCCGCGCGAATCTCACCTACGTGAGTGGCGAGCGTCGGCCGCTCGGAGACCGTTCGCAGGAAGAGGGACAGGGAGTCTTTATCCCCCACTGTGCTGTAAAGGAACTGTTCGACGAGGACGTGCAGTCGGCGCGAAACGAGAAAGATGAACGAGATCCTTCGTCGCGAATGATTGGCTCAGAAATGAGATTTGGGAAACGATCGAAAGCGCGCATAGCTGCCGAGTTATGAGTAGACTTTGTATGAAGTGAGAGGGGGTAGGAGGAGGAACACAAGAAGGCGAATGCCGTGATGGTCGAAAGGAAAGGAGACCACAGCAAGCCAAAGCAAGCCAGTGCATGCCAGAGAGAATCAAAACAAGATCCGCGACGCGGGAGAAGATGGTTGAAGGTAACTAGGCCGTGCCGCCCATTCAGCACTACAAAAAGAAATGAAACAGGACAGAGTCGCAGCGGTTTGAGTTGATTTTGAAAGAGTCTGGTGATGCCGGACGAGCTGCGTGCTCTGGTCTGCATTACTTTTTGTGCCCTGCTTCTCGAGCCACTAGTTTTCCTGGTTTTCAGGCCACAGATGTTATGTGAATACCGAATTTCATGGGAAGGTGGTGAGCATCCTCTCGCGTCTTCGAGCCCCGTAACTACATATGATTCTAGCCTGCATTCTGAAACTCTATGGTTCTGTTTACGCAGCGCATTGGAGGTGTGAGCTGAACGCGGCTCCTATCGACAAGAGCCCCAACAGGTTGGAGTTCGGTTGAAACAGGTTGGATCATGTTGAAATTCAGCCTGGTTCCAATTGATTTCAACCGGGCTGGAGCTACGGATTGGGGTGGCGCTGGGCCCCTTCGAGGCTTCTTGCCACCGCACCACGACTATCTGTTCAAACCGCCACATCCCGCCGCCAGAGTCCGCTCGAGTCACCTCATTCAAAGCCTCAAACCTAATTTCATTAACCTCGCGTTTACACGTTAAGGGCACCATGTTACTCGCAATGCCCGCTCCAACGCTTCCGCTTGACGTTCTGAAGCTCATTGTCGATGAGGTGGCGGCACCGCCGTATCCTCGTGCATACACTTCGGACTCGGCCACACTGGCTTTGCTGTGCCTCGTCTCGAGGGACCTAACCGTCATGCGACTCCGCTTCTATAGGCATGCGTGGACTTTCTGCCGCTGACGCCAGCCGCCGACGGGCGTCGCTTCCTCAGCTTTCTTGCCACCTTCGAGGCGTGGCCTCGCCTTACTCTGCTCGTGCGGTCGGTCTTCCTAAGCGGATTCGGGATTCAGGATTATAGGCTATGTAGACTCGGGGTTTCAGAACCTCAACACGGGGAGGCGCCCATTCTTGGAGGACATCGGTACTTATACTCCAAATCTCGAGCGATTTGCGACCTACAGATTCCCCTCGGATATCCCCATGCCGAACGTCGTCTAAGCCTGCTTCTTCGGAGAGTGTGGCCTCGATGAGCTGAATACCTCTTTGTCTTCTTATGCTCCAAATAGGCCTTACCCACCTAGCTATCGGAACAATAGACTTCGACTCTCTCCTGCTCGTGCGCCCTTTCTTCCGATGCACGAATCTGTCTGTTTCCTCTGCGCATATCCCGGATGGGCTTTGAGCGGCGACTATTACCGAGGCCTTCAAAAGCTTATCGAAGCAGTCGAGTCTCTCGAGAGGATCATCCTGCTCTTTGGCGTCGACCTCTTGGATCCTGAGAGCGATCAGCACGAGAGAAACAGACAAAGCGCCCAGAGCGACCTAGTTGCTTTCACACGACGCTGCCGCGAACGCTTAACCCCTTTGCAGTTCGGAAAGATTTGCAAGGCTTTGATTGACAAAGATGTCATCTTCAGCGATCATTGCATTTCCAGGAACGGGACGCTCTGGGAGCTGGGGAGCAACTAACTGGCGCGTGGGGTGCAAAGAATGCGCCTGGTGAAGCGTGGTATTGTGAAGCTGAAGGTATCAATGTTCTGTAGACATGAATACACTCACGACACTGCTGTCAGTACATTTCAGCTACTCTACACACTGGGCGCGGAGGTCGCCATTCTCGGGATGCTCGTCGAGCGTTGGAATGTCTATGTAACCGCCAGAGCGGGCGGAGGATCTAATGGGGCTGCGTAGGGATGGGGGAGGCCGGCGAGGATGTTCGACACGGGGAAGCGGTGCGCCAGAGGTCGACGCGGTCGACAGCGTCAAGACCCGGCGACGCAAGGTATACGAAAGAGCCTGGTACATTTATCAATTCATCATCGAGTTTCTCTCGGATGTCTCCAGCAAAGCTACGTAGAAAAGGAAGCCTCGCGGCTTACCAACAGAATGGCGCCCCCGCCGCAACAACCAATGAGCACAAGAACGACCAGAGCCAGCACCCCCGGAATTGACTTCCGGGGGACAGTGTGAGAGTGATGTAGCATTGGGTGAGGCAGGAAGCGTCCTTTCAAGGGCCACCACAGGCTTGTGTTCGACCGACTTCGACCCCAAGATTTCCACCGACGGATTGCCCGACGAAATTATGGATCGCTTCGGAGACGCGACTGCGCTCTTCTTCCGCCGCCCATTCTTCCGATTATTAAAACACCACTTCGATTAGATACATTCAAATTCACAGCGTGGAGAAAGTTGGCAAGGGGCTGTCCCGTCCGACGACTTGTCGCTCCACCATCCCTACGCGGCACCGTCCGAGCCCCTGCCTGTCTTGGTAATCCGTTCTCTGATCCGCCGCTTGACCGAGCCCCTCCGACTCCCGAACCTGCGGCACAGCTCCAGGTGCCGTGAGCCTTCACCTTGCAGCTATGGGAGTCCTCACCGTTTTGACTGATCAGGGCGAATCCTTTTGTAGACCACGGACCCGCCGAGAACGCTCCTCTTCTTTACAGTCTCCCGAGCACTATTACTTCTCTAAAGAAGGCTCTTCTTTTGGCGGTGTTCGAGAGTGTTGGTCCCCACGGAGCGGGTTTCTTTTGGATAGGCACGGCAGGGAGGTACCTTTGAGCCGCTTGTGTTGGGGACATTGAAGGAATACGATGCTACCTTAAGCCGCACGTGAACGTTCGGATAGTCACGCCCGTCCATCAAAAGGGACTCTACTTTTGCCGTGCGGGCGGTGATACAATCTTTTCATTACCCCTATTACTGCCACCCTAAGGGATACCTCAAGAGGACCAGGAAGTAGACAGCTTAAACGAGGTGTCTGAGGGCGACAGGCGGACTACTCGGCAAAGCCAACGCTGAGGTCTGGTCAACCCCATCCATTTCTTTTGAAAAGCATTGGACAAAAAAAAACATAAGTAGATATGATATCAGAACGGCATGCACGCACCGAAATCTCTGATCTGCAAGCATCAAACGTGCTTTCATGTAATGTATGCGCCCAGGCAAATATGTATGAAGGGCGGACATTGTTCCAACACTTCAGCGCGCGGAGAACCGGTAAAGCGTGAGCGTTATCCAGTTCGCTACCGGACCAGTACACCTACATTCTATGCGACTTAAAACAACTTTTTCCTTGAGGATTTCATACCTAATGCGCTACGGTGGATATATGCTGTAAGTGTGCGTTGCTGCAAACCAGGCACGTTGAATCTCGACCGCAGTGTCGTGCACACGCCCTATCGTTCTTTCAGGATAGACAACACAAGTCGCACACTGGATTTTACACTTGTCGTCTATAAGCTACCAACAATACTGCATGATGTCCAGACGTGCTTTCACATTCCGCCGCTTTGATCAACACCGCCTTGCGCCGCAGCATCCCCTCCCAAGAGCGAAAACCATAGGACGCAACATCCCCATCTCCCGTCCACCGGCCGAAGTCATCCAATCCCTACCAAAGACAGAGAACAAACTAAAGTCAAACAAGGAGAGGGGGTCGAAAGTCTGCTCCGCGGGTTGAGCCAGCGCGGACGGCTGCTCCGGCTCGACGACCGCCGGAGGATTGTCGAAGCCCGCCTCGTCATCGCACCAGGCCCGCACCGCCCGAAGCTTTCCTGCGCACCAGGCGGGCCAGCCGCCAAGATCGTTCAGGCTCACGAACAGCCGCTCGACGTCGGCGGCGTAGCTCTCTTTCAGCGGGAGCTGGACGCTCGCGTGTCTCGCCCACGCGCGCGTACGAAGCAGCGTGCCAAGCACGAGCATGATGGCTGAATAGGTATGGTTCGGCATACGCAAAAGGTCAAGTGCTCGGGCTGCGTGCAAGACTGCCTCTTTGCGCTTGACGAGCGTTCCGCCGGCGAACTAGTACGACCGCTCGCGCAAGGAGGGATGGAGAGGGAAGGGGAGGTACGGCATGCTGAACGTGAAACGAAGGCACAGGAGGAAGTGGGAGAGGTACGAGTCGAAGTGGAGCAGGTCAAGCTGTAGGCGAGGCGTGCCGTCCGGTAGTTCACCTGAAAATTATGACTGTGTCGGCCAAGATGATCCAACAATACAAGCAGTCACGAGCGGACTTCGAAGCAGGTCCAAGAACGTCCCAAACTTCTTGAGGGCTTCCCTGACCTGCTCGATTGAATCGCGGATGAGTCTGCTCGTCTCCATGCGCTCGATTGCGACACCGACATCGAGCAGGGAAGAAAGCAAGCGACTCTCAAGACAGAGGCGGTGGTCGGTGATCTCCGAGGGACTGTGGAATGCCCACAGGAAACTCTCGCTGGTTACATCTTTCCTTGCTTTCATCGCCGCCCAGTAGTTATCGCGCAATTGGTGGATGAGTTGTACGTGGCGGTAAGGGTTTAGACTGGACGATTCGCACTTACGCAAGGCATACGATGAAGCGGAGGTGCTCGTATTCTCGTGCGACTGTCACCCGCGCACCTCCCGTCACTCAAATCCCACAAAGCGGACCGTCCTCTGAAAGAGACCAACAAGGGGATGACAATAATGATGCGACGGGAATCATGCGATGCGAGAGACAAGAAACCAAAGTCCGAGTCCCCTATGGCGACTCGCCTTTCCTCTTCTTCCTCGACGGGCCGTCCTCATGCGCCTCCGCACCCTCGCCCGCAGCCTCCCTCAACCTCAACCTCTCCTTCTTCCCCAACCTCTTCTTCGGCTGCTGTGCCCCCGCAATCTCCCCCGCTCCCCACGCCACGCCCTTGCCCTTCTTCTTCTGCGCTTGCTGGCGCAGCACGGCGTCCTCGTCGCCCCACCTCGGCGTCGCCTGCACGTGCTTCTGAAAGTCGCGCAGCTTGCCGCTCATCCCCGGCTGGTAGCGGCCCTTGCCGCTCGCGGCGAGCCGGTCGCGTCGGTAGGGCGCGATCTTCTTGAGCCCCACGAGCGCGTTCAGCTCCGCGTCGTCCGCGCGCAGGATCTCCTCCGTCGTCAGGCCGTAGTCGTCCGACGCGACTTTTGTGTACTTGAAGCGGGTGGGCATGTCGCCGATCTGTGAGACGAAGCAAAGCGAGCCAATGTCACGATGTGGTTTCGAACGGAAGATGGAGGCGGGGAGAACAGAAAGGGGGTCGCGACGCACCATGTCCTCATAATGCAGCTTATAGTACTCCTCCATCCACTCCTCGAGCTTCGCCTTCCGCTCCGCCTCCGTCTTCGGCGCGTCCTCCTCCGTCCACCCCGCCGCCGCAGGTTCAGGCAGCGCGTCCGCGTCCATCTCGTCTGTTTGCTCGCTCTCGCCCCGCTCCGCAGCGAGCTTGGCCTTCTTCTTCGCCTTCTTGCGGTCCTTCTTGGACAGCCGCACCTCCCCGCTGTCCAAGAAGTCCGCGTCCATCTCGATGCGCGAGGTGGACGGGCCCGCCTCCGCGTCGTCCTCCGAGGCTTCCTCGGGCCCGACGAGATCGGTGATATCGATGTCGTCGTCCCATTGCGGCTTCCCGTCGCCCTGCCAGACGAAACAGGGTCAGTTAGAAGACCCCCCCCCCCC